>APFE031695851.1:0-61508 GCA_000404065.3 Pinus taeda | reverse complement strand
TTCTTGCTTACCAAGAGGCACCAAGTGGGGGTTGTGCTACAAAACTAGAAACATCACTTCCCCAACTAGTCTATGAAAATGATGTCAAAGATGAAGAGCTTGAAGGGGATTATAAGTAGATCCATAGTTGTTATGATATTTTCAAATAATCTAGCTAAAATAGGGGGTAGAGTCCCCTCCAATGAAGCTAAGCATGGATGACTATGTAGAGAAAACTCTAAAATTTATAGAGAAAAAAATCTCAAATATTATATTTATTTTATTAAAAAAAATTAAGGTTTAAATAATGTAAAGGTTTGTGTTTTTATGGAGTAAGATATATACATTAAATGTGAAGACTATTTAAGTAAATATGAATTATGAGTTACTGACAAATATTTTATCATGTTATGACTTACTTTAGTATAAGGGAATTGTTGTTAAAATATTACATAAAAAAATAATAAAACATACTTAAATTAAGAATTAAAATGTATTAACATGAAAAAATCTTTCAATATATGTGATAAATAAAATATTTTAATTTTCACTTTAGTTTCAAATTAGTTTTATACAAAAAGATAAAATAACTAAAAGTAAAACAATTCTAATTTTATTTATGATGGCTTTCTATATTTTAGTATGAGTGAGATATGTAGTTCCCTTAATACTCAATAGTTGAATTGTGATATTTTAAATTAATATTGATAGTATAGTTCAATATTAACATTAAAAGGTGTAATGAATTTTGTTTACATGTGATATTTAACAAATTATAAAATACTTCAATGACTATGTTCAAATAATTTTATATATTGTTAATTGATTTTATTTCAAATGGTTATCCAATAACTATTATCTTCTCCATCTAAGTTCAAATAGCATGACTGATTTCTGCTTCAAATATTTGCACGGTAGCATAAGGCAAGCAAATGGGAACAATTGTTCACCACATGCCACTTTTCTCGTGATGTGACATTAAGAAGTTGATGAGAGCCGACACTTCTGCTATCCCGCCTCTTGCTAGAGCCCCATAGGCTGCCTTTCCCCACCGAAAATTCAAATATATAAAGCTAATTTCTGTAGCATCCGAAACAAAAAAAGGGAACCCACAACTATGCAGCGAGGCTACCCCTTCAGTTCCATCAAATCTATCACAGATCTGATGTACTTGTTATTCACAGTTGTTTTTTCTTTGTTTATCAATTTCACACCCAAACACTGGCTTGCAAGCTCTTATGTGGTTGCCCTCGCACATGTAATACATATTGCATTCTCGTAGAACCTTTCAGAGAGCGGCGGGTGGGATTTCTTGACGACATTCACAGTCAATTGCTCTAGCAACCTTTTTTTTTTGGTTTGTTTCGCAACTCCTCTCTCCTCTTCCTATTTTTTTTTTTAGTTCACTACTTTGCAATCCAACCTTTTTTATATGACTTATTGTGCAACTCCTCTCTCCTCTTCCTCTTTTGTTTTTTTAGTTCATTACTTTCCAATTCTTGGTTTGAATCCCAAAACTAGACTGAGTTCCCGAGTTTAGTTTGTTTCTTTTCTTGTGAGTTGTGAGAGATCTAGATTTATATTTTCCGTTGTTGTAGTTTTTGTTTGAATTTATTTCAAAAAGGGGCCAATCATTTTGTGTGGTTATGGACTTTGTTCGTGATCATCAATAGATTTTTCCACATTCTTGATTTTTCTACAACTTATGTGGGAGTCAATACAAGGTTATCCAATTTTCCTCTTACTAATTACATGTTTTATTGAATGTTGTTTTCTCAACAGACTCTTTTACATAGGAAAAATACTCGAATATATTTCCAAATCTATAGATTTGGGAAGAATTTCAGGTATTATATACACTTATATTTCTTCTACTTTGAGGAATTTTCCCAAATCATCAAGCTCCTTTTGGGAAGGGTGTCTATTCCTTACCATTCATTAGACAATCCCTAATGAGATTCCTGTATTCATGGTAGCTTCCTCATCTAATGAGGACATGTTGATTTCTTCCAAACACTATTTCTATGGAGGTTGGAAGAGGTTGGAGGATATTCATGTAACATAGATCCAAGCATATGAGGTGCATCTCCCTCCCTTTGTAGCCTTTGATATTTTGACAAAATGGTAGATGACATTGTCAGCTTCAAGGGTTTCCTCTTCTCAATGTTCCTTTGGGAGAGAAAAAAGTCGTACCCACACTAGATAGCAAGTCTTCCCTGCCTAGATTATACATCCCCTTCAAAACTACATGAAGAGCCCTACATTATTAGGAAAATAAAGCCCTCCCTCAAAAACCTTGGATATCTCTTCCAAGCTAAGAGAAAATGACCATGAAGGATCCTTTTGCTGCCAAAATCCAATTCTAGCTGTCAGAATCCACCAAATTAAATACTTTTCATGGCTTCATAAACCAGTGACTTTTCATATTAGAGTGTGATTTTGTCTATACTCGATATATTCTTCGATGTTGCTAGATTTAACCTTATATTTTGGATCTTGCATCACTTTTGGAAGGGAACACTCTAGATTTCTAACTTGCCAAAAGGCACTGAACAAGGGCTTTGTTACTAAACCAGAAACCCCACTTTGCTAGCTTATGTATGAAATAGATGTAGAAGATGAAGAGATGGAAATGTAGTATCATTAGATCTAGAATAACTATAAATTGTTTAACAATCTAGTCAAAGTCTTTATATATAGAGATAAATTTAGTATTCCATTAATAAACTATTTCATGATGATGATGATGATGATGGTTAACGTCCGCTGAGACCAAATAATGATCTATCGGACCTAAAGACAAATTATTTATTTTGATTTAAGATTTTATTCCTATGCTCAAAAAGATTGGAGAGAAGCCTCCCGAGTTCACTATAATTTTGGCATTGTAAAAGGCTAGGAAGGTCAGTACGTATAACTAGCATAGTTTCGTGTCAACTATAAATTTATGAAATTCCAAAAATATTATATATTTTGAATAATGTACATTAATAAAATTTTATTAAAATAAAAAACTTATATTATTTATATTTTGTAATATTTAATATTATTTATGAAATTTAAACTAATGAATAAAATATTATTTATTATTTATTACAATGATTAAAAAAAAATCAAGTCATAGTGAGGTTTTAATGATTCACATTTATTATTCTTATAATAGTTAATTAAATAGTGTAATATTATATATTTATTAAGATGATAATAATATTCTTATTTTTTTGGATATAGGTGAAATGATATAATAGTTATATTCAAAATTAATTGAAAAATAAATTTAATCTAATTAAAAAACTAATAGTAAAAAAATTTAAATGAAGGAAAAATGTATTTATTATTAAGTAAAAACAAATAAACCATAAAAATATTAAAATATTCTTAAATTTGTATAAATATTTATAATAATTATAGTAAAGGGGGAATTTAAAAATAAGGTATTAAAATATAATATGTTTTATTATTAAGGTAAAAAAATAAAAAAATATAAGATATTTTTAAATTTATTAAAATTATTATTAGTAACTATAGTTATGATTAAATGAGAAAATTAAAGGCGATTTTAACAAGAATTATTAGAATACTATAATATATTTATTTCACATTTATAATTTAAAAAAATTATTAATCATAAGTATTTTAATCTTAAAGAACATTATAACCATTTGCTATTTAATATAAATTCATTTTATTTTATTTTAAATTTATTTGTTAAATAATTAAATATAATTTTTTTGCCCATATATTGGTTAAAATTTTATTTTTAACAATTCTAAATTACAATTTAAATTTAACATATTATAATTTTTATCATTGAGTAAGAAAAAATAAATAATATACAAAAATATTTAATAATGTCTACTCATAAAAAATATATAAAAATTATAAATGAAGAAATTAATCTGCCCATGTTAAATCCATTTAATAGTAGATCCATATTTAAAATAAATCTATGCTAATCTAAACATAATATAATACCACCTTTCCCATTAACCATTAATTACTCTGATTAACTTAGAAATTTAGAAATATTAAATGTAATGTAATATGCGTTGTATCGTGCAAAATAATGTTATAAGATTTCCAATTTAGATGTTTCCATATAAACATGTTTTACCAATAACGTGTGAACACGTTACATATATTATATATAAAATTACATATATTATATATAAAATTAAAACGACCAATTGATTTCATATGCGATAAACATTACATACTAATGCAGATACAACATGCCTATTCCTAAATAGCAACAGAATTACACAAGATCGCGAAGTCTTACCCAAACAGTTCAAACCCAAACCCATCTAAAGCCAACCTGGTGTGAGATTTTGTATAACACCCGATAACTTTTCAGATATAAGAGCGTGCAAAAGGAGGAGTGTTTTCGATAGCATGACTGATTTCTGCTTCAAATCTTCGCATGGTAGCAGAGGGTAAGCCAATGGGAACAACTATTCCCTCCACGCCACTTTTATTGCGATGGGAGATTAAGAAGCTGACCAGATCTGGCCCTGCTCCTAAACCGCCTCTTACAGGACCTCCGTAGGCTGCTCTTCCCGACCCGAAATCCACATTTCTGATGCCGATTTTGGTAGTGTCTGAAAGTAAAAAGGAGCCCACCACTGTGCAGTGAGGGCGCCCCTTCAGTTCCATCAAGTCTATCGCCGATCGGATGTAGTCGTCGTTAACAGCCGTTCTCGATTCGTTTATCAATTTCACAGCGAAAGACAGCGGCTTGTTTGTCAGCTCTTCTGCGGTCGTCCTCGCGCATGCAAGACTTATCGCATTCCCGTAGAACCCTCCAGGAAGAGGCGGGTGCGATTTCGTGCGGACATTCACGGGGAATATGAACGTAACTTCCTGCTCCGCGTGCAGTTGGAAAACCTTCGTTCTCAAACGCCACAAAAAGGCCGATAGAACTTCAAACGTTGAGTACTTGCATTGGCCTACTGCTTGCCTTTTGAGCGACTCGATCACCTTGTGTCCGAAGAAGAATGAATTGTGGATCAACTCGTTAGGTGCCACCATTTTCCCATCTCTGTCTTCTATTTGATCGTATTCGTAGTGAGGAAGTTTGACAACGGGATTCGCCTGGGGTCGGAGGTTTTCTCTTTTCCAAACAGGGAGAACCGAAGGCCTCGTAGCCCCCTTCACCATTTCGGCGAGAGCGTTCATGAACTGAACGAGGCCAAGTCCGTCGGTTATGGTGTGAGTAAAAGTCACGGCGAATATGAACCCTCCGCATTTCAGACGCGTTACCTGAAAGTTTGAGACGCCATGGTACGTTAAGTCACAACTTCGATTGGAAGAAAAAAAATCGAGTCAGAACATGATTGAACGAACCTGAATTAGAAGGATAGGAGAATTGGTAATAGTCAGTGTGTCCGGCACGTCGTATATCAGATCTTGCCAGCAGGGAAAAGACGGCAGGAGGTCTCCTAACTCTTCGAGAGCAACGTCCGCATCGGCTTCCACAAACAACACGCCTTCTCCAGTGCTCTCCAACACGAGCTTTCCGGCGGGAGCCTCTCTGATTCTTCCAGCAAAAGGGTAGTAGATCACTAAAACGTTGGCCAGCCCTTCTCTGATAACTCGGGCGGGATCCTCACCCTTCTTCGATGGGTCGAACCGATAGAACTGAACGACCGGAAGACGAAATCTCAGGGTCGGTTGATCATCGATATTGGAGAGGTACAGAAACTCTTCTGGAGTAGGCCGGGAAGGAGCGACGAGGACGGCCGGCATTCTTGTTACTTTGAAGTGCAGAGATGCCATGAAGGATCAAATTTTCGATACTCAGCCAAAGCCGGAAGAAATAGCCCAACGGTGTTAGACAATTTGAGGCAAGAGAAATACAGTATATGAAGGATAGCTGCTGAGATTGCATAATGTAACACCTATTTATAAGATTATAAATGGAATTAGAGTGAGAGCTGTTTATAAGATTATAAGTGGAATTAGAGTGAGAGTTGTTTTTAGTGGAGGAGGTATCTTATAAATGGAATTAGAGTGGGAGCTGTTTATAAGATTATAAGTGGAATTAGAGTGAGAGTTGTTTTTAGTGGAGGAGGTGGTCTAATCGTTAGGTGATATGTTTACTTTCACATAACAGGTAGTACAATCTTGAACCAGACAGCTAACAAACCATTACTTTCACATAACAGGTAGTACAATCTTGAACCGGACAGCTAACAAACCATTAATAATTAAAAACCAACGACGTAGGAGATTCGCAACCAACCAGAAGTATCAAATTTTAACCCATCAAATTTTAACCCTGCAAAGTATCAAGATGGACGGTGCACTGATTTCTAGGTCGGCAGAGGGAGGCATGGTCATCCGGGCCACGACTCCATATAACTAAAGTAACGCTACCCTGCCCCGTCGAGAAATGATGCAATATATTCGGGCCTTATACTCTGATAAAGATATCGAAGGTAAAACAGAGTGGCTGTGAGATTTTCCCCACGAAGAGGGCTAAAGTTTCGAAGGCGACCAACGGAGTACCCACGACGAAAAAGGAATGAAGGGGTGAGTAGACGATTACTAACTAGAAAAATGGTTGAATTTGTAGAAAGGAGAGCTTGCAGTTTGCATAAGTTTCTACCATCTACCATGATGGATGTGTGTATATATATATAAATAAAGTAATGATGTCAACCTATTTTAATCATCTTTATTTACACAGAGTTTTATTAATAATTTAATAATTAGACCGTAAAAATTTTAATATATTAAAAGGATTTTTTTCGTTAGATAAAAATATATATCAGCTATGTTTAATCAAAATATATATATTTGTTATTTTTAATTACGTCGATAAGTCAGTTTGCGTTGAAATAGGAAATTTGTAAATTTATTCTAGTTATCTATCATTATTAAATATTAAATACTATATTTTGTTTTTATACTGGTAAAACTATTAGGGCTCCTTTTCTAAAGGAATGAATAATATCTCTTGTTAATGAAAAGGGAGGTCTTTTTATAACTATACCTCTTGCAGGAGGGATTGTTTAAAAAAATAATGTAGATCTTATTTAAGGACTAGAATACTACTCCTCATGAGTGAACAACTCCTAACACTAGAAAGCATTTAATTTTGGATGCTAAAGATTTAAATTCTAAAAAATATATTATAAGTTAATAAGAGATAGTTATAAATTTAAAAGTATTTGTTTTTTAATTAAATTAATTAATTTAAAATGTATTTGTTTTGTAAAGTTGGTAGGACTATATTTTCATCCCGTCCAATATATCTCCCCAATCAGAGCTGGATTGTGAAATCGACGCTGGATTGTGACTTGACATCAAGGAGTACCTTAACACAGCATCCAATCACCGTCACTGAGTTTCTTAAGAGAGCAAGGAGTGCCTTAATAGAGCATCCAATCACCGTCACTGAGTTTCTTAAGAGAGCAAGGAGTGCCTTAATAGAGCATCCAATCACCATCATTGAGTGCCTTAGGAGAGCACCCTATCACTATCTATCCAAGACCCTGTGGACTTTGAATTAAAATTTTTTATATGAATAAGTTTGATATGAAAAGAGTTATTATATTTTGGGCATATGGTATTGGTAAGTTATGATATTGACCCATGGTATTGTAATAAAATCTCTCCATGATAATGTTGAAATGAAACTCCATTGTTTTACACATCTTTTAAATATAGATGCTTTTTCCCTACAAATTGTATGTGTTAACTCATATATATTCTTTCCATAATTAATAATAGCAATAAATTAATAATTTAAAATAAACTTATAACTTGGCTAGTTTTTAAAGTTTTTTAATGTTGGTAATGTGAGATATAAGATGCTTACAATAGATTCGTGTTTATCATCCATTTAATTTAATTATTAAGAATTAATTCAATTTAATTATCAATAATTATTAAGTGGAGGTAAGGAGTTAATCTCCATGGGATATTCTAGAATATTTTTAGCAATGAGGGGTTAAAGGTTGAAATATATTTCAAAATTAGTTATACTCTTTCTTTCTTTCTAACTATATTAATTAATTAAAACATATACCATGTGAAGAGGAGTCATGTGAAATGTAGGTTTGGCCTATGGTATTGTAACAAACCATATTTACATATTAAGAATCTCTATGAAAAAATGAAAATGAAATTCCTTGTTACATTTTTTTATGTATATATCTTTAACTTATATTAATTTTTTTAATTAATAATAATAATGATGACGATGATGATGATGATTAACGTCCACTAAGACCAATGTGATATATCGGACCTCAAGAAAAGAGAGTCTAATTTCCATTCTTCAAAATCTTGTTTTTGTGATCCAAGATCACTATAGTTGGGTTCACTTAATAAGTCAAAAAGATTGGAGGTGCGGTTGATGATAGGGAGTTGTAAGCGGATGTGGGCAAGGGTCGGGCAGTCTAAAAGGAAGTGCTTTTCATCTTCCACCTTCTTAGTATATCACAATTGTGACAAATTTTATCGTCCCATGGAGTATTGGGGGTAGACCACCGCCTGGTCTCACTCTGAAGCTCATGAGAGTTAGTTTTAATCCTAGCGACGTTCATTTTCTTCTTAGTGTTAGCTAACATAGAGAGATAATTATGGTTATCAAAGGTGGGGTTGATCACCTCCTTATAGTAGCTTAGCTTCATTTTACACTCCATCTCCTTAGCATCCCACATCTTGTCCTAAAATTGTTGGAAGTAATGCTTCCATGTCATGTGTAGTCATCATTGTGAGTCTTCAGGCATTAGTCTCGAAACTGTTGATTCCTATGTTATGCATAAGAATCTTGATCTAGATGCGTCAAAGTCAGTGTGTTATGTCCTTTATATTTGTATCTCTTATGATCAATGAAAAATATGAGAGTGCATTTTGGTGTTTTGTGTAATCACCCTCTCTGATCTCTCTCATTTCGAATATGGTATCAAAGCTAATAACAATCGAGATCTTGGATTTGTGTGGAATGATCAATTAAATAACGTGTGCATGGTTTGTTCTTCTGAGATCTGTTTTTGGGAATGATTTTTGGAACGATCATTGATTAGTTGAATGCTAAATCTTAGCGTTGTGAGGATCCAATGCAATGGTGCAAAGTTGTTCCTATTAAAAGTCATAGATTTGCTTAAAAGTGTCACCCTAACATAAAAGGGATCAAGATCTGCATGGGATTCATGATCCAAGGTTTTGACTGCCGGAAAAGTCACAGATCCTCGTTGTGGCACATTTTTTTGGGTCTCCTCGTCGTGATTTGCACCACATGAGGATTTTTAGTATGCAATCGTTGTTTGAAGAGAAATGGATTAGAGACATCATGAAGGCATACGAGACAGCCTAAGAGATATTCTACCATCACTGTCAGACTTTGAGAATCAAACTGTGATGTGGGACAATGCAGTTGAATGTTTTTGATCACTTTGATGCAAGGGGAAGCTCCATGGATATAAGAGCTCAAATTCATCAGATCAGATTGATTGAAGGAATTTGTACATTGAAAGATACATTCTAATAAGAGTAAAGTTGTTTACAGTAGCATGGCCAAATCGACGTGCTCATACTTAAGGGCATAGTCTCACTCATGGGCATAATCTTCTATTGCTGCAATGCCCAAGCCAACAATGACTAAATCTCCCACAATGTCTCTACCAACCTCTTCCCCTCGGATGTTGCGAAAACTTCTTCATTCTGTGGCACTTATTACAACCACATTTTTCCACATTTAAGTAGCAACGTTTCCTATTATCTCGATCTCATTAGAAGTACACAAGGTGATGCATATTGCATCAATAACTTCAATCGATATTGGATGGAAGCCATCATTATAGCAATCGAGGAAGGAGGATGGATGCCACTTAATGCATTATTTGATTGTGAATTTTTTGGGTTCTTGAAAATTTCCAACAATTGTGGGAAGAGTTTCAGTTTAGTGGAGAAAGGTTAATTGGTTGTGCTGTCAAGAGCACTGTAGGTTTTCTTTTGGGTTGTGTTAGCTTGTATGTGAAATATTCTAGTGAGAGGATATATTTCTATATAAATAATTCACGGTTATTATTATTTTAAAAATATATATATATGTAGAGATGGTTTTGGTGTTTGTGTTTTTATTAGTAGTTAAAAGGGTTGGTGGTTCTTAAAATGAATCCCTAGTGTCCAAAACATCAATTCTTGTGTGTTTTTATTAGTACTAAAAAGGGTTGGTGGTTCTCAAATTGGAAGCCCTCGTGTCCAAAACATCGATTCTTGTAAGGTCAAGCTTCTTTATCAACGTTTGAACACATTTAGTATCTAGACCTCCATCCTAGCAACTAGCAGATGACCAAAAGTGAAATATATTGCAGATGGTGGTTAATCCATAGGATGGTTCATTACTTGATAACTCTTATCGCGAAAGCCCCGATGAGCCGAGGTGTCAATATTGTTGATCTTACAAATTTCATCAACGATGACCAGGGGCAGTTACATTTTAAATGGAGGTTAAGTGACAACTCGAAGATGCGGTGGTGAAAGAGAGGTGTTGGTGAGATTCCAGAGTGGATGTGGGTGTTGATGGAGACTAGTCAGACAAAGATTTATTTATTGTTGTAATATGTATTTTTGACATTATCCATGTAAGCATTAAGGGAGGGTGTTGGAAGTAATGCTTCCATTTTATGTTTAGTTATCATTGTGAGTCCCTAGGCATCAGTATAGAAGTTGTTGATTCCTATGTTATGTGTCAAAATCATCATTGGTTTTATAAAATTTTGTGTGTTATGGCCTTTATATTTATATCTCTTGTGATCAATGAAAAATATCAAAGTGTGTTTTGGTGTTGTGTGTAATCACTCTCTTCAATCTCTCTCATTTCTAATATAAACTGGAGGTAATAGTATCTTTGATATTGTCCTTCCTTACCATGATGATCTCCTTCTTAATACTCCAATGGTTGAGCCAAGACTGAGCATCCTAATGCCACCCGTGCTTGAGGCCCAAGTAGGGGTTTTGACTAAAGTTAGAAGAATTTTTTGGGAGCCTCTTGGATTCCATATTGTGAAGCTTCTTCTTATACATCTGATATTTAAACATAGTCACACTCTCAATGGGGGACATGTCATCTTCAATCAAGAGGATAGGATAGGGAGTATTTCACTTGATCTTGAGGTTATAGGTTATGAATTGCTTTTGGATCATCTCAACCTTTCTCCACGACTCCCTCGATATACTGCACAACCCAACTTCACAACCTTATAAGATAGCAAGGGTGATGAGAGTCTTAAATATTAAACTTTTTTACTCGAATTGTAAAGATCAATTGACTTACAATTATTTTCAAGCTCATAATAAGATTTCCAACCTCCAATAATTCTTTTCTCGATGCTATAATTCTAGTTGACATGATGAGGAAAGTCGATACCCAAATATATATAAGAAGAAACCTGCTCAAGGCAATGGTTATCATAGAAAAAACTACCATGGATGATATTTTTGGATTTAATGATGATGACTTTAGTCTTGTTGATATTAACTAACATACCCATTTTGGAGGAACATACATGAGGAGTCTTAAGTTGTTTGTCTAAGTCATCGTGGCTCCTTGCAAGAAGAATGATATCATCAACATAAAGGAGAAGGGTAATGATAATACCAATGAGCTTGGTGCTTTCGTAGGCCACAGTTTTTAGACACTCCTCTAGTTTATCGATGTAAATACCAAAAAGGATAGGGGAAAGGGGACAACCTTGCTTAACCTAGATATTACATTTAATATCTTTAGACCACCCTTCATTGGTCTTAAGATTGTAAATGATAGTCTTGTAGAGGAGGATCACAACAATCCTCAGTTTAGGAGGAACCATGATCTCTTCAAGCCTGTCACAGAGCTTCTCTTAGGGAACAGTGTTGAAATTTTTTCTAAAGTCCAAAAAAAAACAGAAGAGATCGAATTTACTATTGCAACATTCCTCTGCGATGATCCTAAGGGTGACAAGGTGGTCGATGGTTGAGTGATGTCTCCTAAAACCAGCTTGACCTTTAGCTCTTTTACCCTTATTCTCAAGCCAAAGGCTAAGCTTTTTTTCTAGAATTAGCCCATAAAGCTTGGCTACGATCTGGCTAATCATAATGGTCCTAATAATAATTTGAAATAATTTTATAATAGTGTTGGGGAAATTATATGTGTTATAATTCCAACATTAAATTATTAGTTTGGGGTCATAAGACATAGAGGCATAGACGCAGGTAAACTAGGATTAGAGCATCTAACCTAAATTAACATCAAATTCCTATTTCTGAATTAAGTACATAATGCAAAATAAATAATTTTAATCTCAATCTAAGTGAAGTAAATTAATCAAGCTTAATATCAATGCAAGTAAAACTTAACTACAATTCAAACAATAAACTTTGGAAATATGAAATCAAAAAAACTAATTATCATTAAATATCCAGAGTATTCTAATTTCAATCTTAAACAAAACTAATTCTAATTCAAGTGATTCTAAACTTAATGAAAATAAACAATCCAACAAAACCACATCTAATCACTAAGTCTAAGTCCTGGGATGCAAACCAACAAGAAATCAAACTAGTCTTTTATCTTTACTAACATTCAACTCTCAAAAACTCAAAGGAAACTAAAAACTTCAAATTAATGTTCTCACACACTTAAAAATAAAAATTGATTCTAATTTAAAATTACAACAAATAAACTTAGAAATCTTATTCCATGAAAATAATTAACCTACAACTCTCAATCCAACCATACTTCAACTCTAAGTAAGCTAAAACCATTAACATCTCATCTTATTATCGTTGGACATTCATATAAAACATGATATTACAAAACATGTCTAAGTACAAAATAACTATGTATAAGTACGAAATACAAGATGATACAATTTAAATAGAATTGGTTTCAGAATTGGCATTCAAGCAGCCTTCATGCTTCACTAACACAGTCCTTAACGATTCTAAATGACATCATTACTCCAATATAAAAGGAAACAATCATGCAAGTATATCAAAGAAACTATTCTGACAAAAAAAATCATCATTCAACACAACTTTTGCTAATTTCTAATGATTGAAAACTAATCTAAAGTGAGGGATGTTGAGCTTGGTTGGTTGGGCCCAACCCATCCTGTTATACGGGAATAGTGTCCACACGGATGCTGTTGTTCCCACTAAGATGGGTGGCTATCTTAGAAACAAACAATCAAAGTCTACTATTGATTCCTTTTATGAAAATAGATGAGAGGAGAACCAAGAGGACAACCTGGTCTTGCGGCTCGATTTCCTCTTCCTTTCCTGATAGAGTTTTTCCACTTTGCTCCTTTGTCTTGCAAAAGAACTTGAGAATCACAACAACATACTACTATGCAAGAAACAGGATCTAAATCATAAATAATGTAGGATTCAGATGTGATTAACCATTATACAAGCATATATAAACAAATACACAAGAATATGGAAGGAAACAAGAATAGCTTTATTCAGATAAAAAGTAGCAAGAGTATTACAACGATGAGCAGCTCTGACCTAGCATCATCCTCCACCTAAGAAGCCCTTCTTCACCTCAAGAAAAACAAAATCACCCAACACTGTGAATGTACACCAGAATACCAACAGTACTTCTCTATAAGTTACAAAATTCCAGCCTCTGGATCTTTGTGATGAGGGATCCATATATAGATAATTACAGAGAGGTGAGTCATCTTTTGGGATCTTGATTAGTGTCCTCTCTCTGATAGTTCCTGCTTCCACTTGGAGAATGATGCTCTCTTACTCATCTTTGGTAAAAAATGGAGTGGCAAGTGTGAGAGGGGAAGCTTCCAGAAGATTCCATGATCTTCCACCTCACATTTTTGTCCCTGCCATTTGTCCATTCCCGACCATCGCACCCTACAGAGGAGCAAAATAGTATGCCTCGCACTGTGTACATGGGGAAGGTGATATGCATCGCACCCTCTGCATTGAGCTTTCAGTATGGTCCAGTTTTGACCATTTATGAGCAATTTTCAGTGGAGAACTTTTGGGAGATGATGTATTCAGTTGACCTTGTTCCTTTAGGCAGTGAAGCAACACTTTTAGGGACTTAAGAGCCCTCAGTTTATGGAAATTTTGATTGGGGTTAAAGTTCCCAAAAATGTCTATAACAGTTGCCTCCTAAATCATGATGTCGTTAATCTTTTTTGATGTCAGGTGAGATGCTTTACTATGAGGATCTGAAGTTTTTCCGAGTTGGGAGGCAACCTGTAATAAGATAAAATACAATACATTATTTGACAACATTTTTTCATGATCTAGCTGAGGCGGGCATTCCCATGCTCAACTTTATAAACTCATTTTCATGTACATAGGACAGACGATCGTCTTTGTGATAGACTGATGATATGGACGCATCATCCTTTGGTTTGGATGATCATCTGTTCGCCAATGATGTACACTGGATGTTTGTATATTCCTGAATATATCGCAGCCCGGATGGATGAAACTAGATATGGGGTCTTCAAAACTCGGCCAATCTTCACTCGGAGTACAAGTCGATCCATGTGAAAAATGTTTTGGATTCGAACATGGAAAGACATCGCCTGATTACCAGCCAATGATGTAAGTTGTTAACAGGCATGAGAGGAATCACCAATAATGACAATGACCCTCAAGGTACTACAGTACAATTTACGTGGTGTGAAAAAGGGACTTGGCATTGAACACCAGGTAAAATCTCTCGGTCGAAGGCCATTGATGTAAACTTGTCACCGAAAGTGACAAACTTGCCATTGAGGCATGCAGGCTTCAAAGTACTGAAAGGGTTGTTCCTAAATCAACTTCTAAGATGATGAGCTCATGTCGACAAGAAGCGACCCATCGCAGGAGGGCCTTAATGAATCCCACATCAACGACACGAAATGAAGCAAATGATTTTGGAGTTGAAAACAAACTGACGATATGGGGTTGACGGTGGCGGTCATGAAGGAATGAAGCATGAATGTATTGCAGTGGGTGAGACTCAGGTGAATTGTCTGAATGACTTCTCTTGAACATATCGGTGACACTAACGATGGATTGGTAGTGTTAACCCCAGATACGGATGATGTGACGGACCAATGGTGAAGACCAGTGAACAGAACAACCCAACCCGACATGGATGCGGAAGGAAAGTGTCATGTTCAAGAGAGACTTTCTACCAATAAAGTTTTTTCCTGTTTTTTTCCCAATTTTCCCCAGTCATTGCTGACTAGTACCTCTTTATTTTTGTAAAGCTTGAGGAGGATAACATATGCTTGTTCTATAATCTACCATTCGGGCGAGCCTGTCGCTACATTTTATCGAGCCTAGCAACATTGAAACTCGCTCTCGTCCTGTTGGATGAGTTTGTTGCTATTTAGTTTTAACGAGTTTAAGGACAAAGATAACTTGGTCTCTTTCAATTTTAGAGAGTCTGAAAGAAATGGAAAGAAGACTCCGAAGATTCTTTTTCGTTGTATAATCCTTTAAGTTCGAAAAAGCGTAAAATAATACAAAAGGGATGAATTTTCGATAGTTTTAATGAGATGAACAAGACAAGCGCTTGTTATTTTTGTGTAATAATCCCCCAGGTCCAAAAAGATTAAAATTTAGAGGAGGGATAGCACTTCCGATGCCTTTTAATGAGCCAGAGAGGCCAATCGCTCAACAATCTTTTCATATTTTACGAGTCAGGTGAAAAGATCTTAAAGAAGACTTGTTTTCGAGGAACGAGTGATGGTTTCGAGTAGCAACTGATTCCACGTAAGATTTGGAATTTTCCAATCACGACAGTGTTACAAGGATGGCTAGCAGAATCACTCTTTGCAGATGTTCCTCGAAGGGGTAAACAATCATATGGGGGTGAATGATCGGCTAAAAATAGAGTGGAGGTGATGGCGAAAACACGACCAAGGCTCAAAAGCTGGCGATAAGGCATTCACAATGGTTATTTACCTATTCATTTTTTAATGAGCTTAAACGTGGGGAGAAACACTTTCTCATGACTTATGTTTACTTTTTAATGAGCTTGAACTATGCGCTAAAACTACTCGTGGAGAGTTTATTTTTTAACGAGCTTGAACTCTGCGACAACATTTCTTACCAGTCGTATGATAAGAAACATCTCATTCAAGATGCCATTTTTTATGGAGCTTGCACCTTTTGAAGCTTTGCCCCAAAGCCTCTTGCGTGCATGCTAGGAATGACCAACTACACCTCTCCATTTAACTACTAATATCACCATCAAGGCTAGGTAGGAAAATTTTTCCTTTACTTTTCCGGCATGCAGATTGCCCCTGTAAAGGTGAATGGTTCCGGCCACTCACCCGGTCTAGGTGGTTGAAGTCAGCGGAATCATAGAGCTAACGTTAGCTGGTCGTTTCTCGCTTGCTTACAAAAGGCTTGCATGCCCCCAGGTATAGTGAAGTAGAGTTTCTAGGTTACCCCTCAATTTGCAGACAAAACGTTTGTTCTGTCGGGAAAGGCCTACCTTTTCCAAGTTACCCTTCAATTCGTAGACAAAACATTTGTTCTATCAGGAAAGGCCTACCTTCTAACGGAGGTATCTTATCCGGTCTAATGCCATTTTCCTATACGGATGGGTATCGGACTAGTCATATATCCTTCACCGAAACCTACCCTATACCTAGAGTTTTTCTGCTGAAACAGACTAGGGTGCATGCCCCTGGGTTTCAGTCACATCTTCCCGAATCACTCGCGCTCATCAGGTGGACGGACTGCAGACCGATGAGGCATTTCTTGCGTGAAAAGACCATTCAGGGATGGCATTTGACTATTTGTCATGTGTGAACTGGGGAATGACATTTGGTCTACGAGCTTGACCATTTTACCTTCGTGTAGAAAACACATTACTCTAAAGAGTGAGGAGACGATGGCTCCCATACAATAAATATAGTCGCGTCCAAGGAGTAGATTGTAATCTAAAGGTCCTTGAACTACCATAATGTTCATGTGAACAATTTTCCTTCTCAAAGTAATGGGCACATTTGGAAGGATCCCTAAAGGTCGACTGGTTCTCTTGTCGAAGCCTATTAGATTTCTCATTTAAGGCAAAAGTAATGGAGAACCAAGCGCTTTCCAAGCAGTTGAGGAAATGATACTCACAGAAACCCCTTCATCAATGATGGTACCAACCATGACCATTCTGTAAGCTTGTACAATAATTCTGAATGGTACACTGGCTAGCAAATAGGGTCTGCCTAGCAGATTCCAGTCGAAGGAAACAACTAAGTTGCTTGGTGGTGGGACCGGATAGATGACCGAGTAGGACTCTGATGAACTTCCTTCCTACAGTAAAGGAACGGGAGGACTGCCCCCAAGCTCATCGGAGTTAGTGTTGATGAAAAGAATTTGAACGGTGTCATTCTCTTTCTCTTTAGTGACGGTATTGTTCGAAGATGAACACTCTGAAGGCAATACCGGGTCAACTACCATATAAACCCTTTGAATTTCGTCTGGTATGGATTCCGAGGGTTGATTTTCAGCAATAGGTGCTTCGGCTGACCACAAGGATGGCCCAGCCAGATTTTCCACCGGTGGAGGGCTCAACAAGAGTTTTTGTTATCCTGGAGGAAGTCGTACCGGTGAAACCAGACGATTATCTAAATCTCTTTAAGCCTCTTCAAGGAAGGGATAACGGTGGATGACGTGATCGCCTTCACACAACTTACAAGGAAGTTTAGGATTCCTTCTTTGTCCATGTGCTTCACTTTCACTAGTTGATGGTGAGCATTCAACATGATCACCAGAAGTTGATGCTACTGGATGGTGCAAACGAGGAGACCAATCCCTTAATATCCGAGGGATGTAGGGACAATCTCGGTGATAGTAGTCTCCATTGCAAATGACGAAAGGAGATTTAGGTTTTGACTATGCGGTGTGTGGATTTTTTCTAGATGATACTTGGTTACTCCCTTTCGATTTTGGTTCCTTTTTCTTCTTTTCCTTTTTCTCTTTCTGCTTCTTCTTCTTCTTAGTTACTTGAATTTTAGCTTTATCGGCTTTGTCAAGCGAAGAGGAAGGAGGAGAAGGAGAATTAGATGAATTAGAAGGTTGGGAGGCAACTCTAGTGTCGTCTAGTTGCTGGTTAGATTGTTCAGGAACTGTCGGATTCTGAACGACAGAGGTAGAGAAGAGCTAGACTGGAAAACCAATTGTCAATCCTGGAAGTGACAAAGTGGCCATATGGGGTGGACCAACATCTCCCCAAGATAGGAAGGGACTAGGATTTCCTTCGCAGGGAAATCCTTGGTTGGCAGACTCCATTTCCTCAACCGGAAGATCAATGGGGGAATTTGTGACGTTATTCCGATTTAAAATAAATTTTTAGATGCCTCGAAACAACTTGTTTTTTCAATTTTAAAGAGTCGAGAAAAAACAAAAGATGACTCTAGTCGCCTTCAATTTTTATTGAGCTTGAAGTGACAAGTGCTCAGAGGACCTTTTCCTTTAAGGAGTCTGAAAAGGAGAAAAATGGACTTCTCTAGAGATCTAGGCAGAGAGGATTACCAAACCAATCGTAAAACTACAGAATACTTTTTACGGTACGGCATTCAATCTTCCCAAATGCTATGTTCTGTGCATTACGGTCGATAGGGCGGCAAACACGGCTTCCTGAGGATAAATGGTGCAGCCTATTGTAGTATCCCAATATATACGTGATGGTATGTGGGAGCGCAAGTCCATACTGGCACTTTCCGTCTCAGAGTGGAGCAATCACCCAACCAGCACTGAAAGCAACAGTTACCAAGCTTTATGACACCGGAATATGTCTCTAGCCTAGACCTCTAGATGTTGTGCGTTAAGTTCCAACGCATTGTTAGATTCATTGAGATTTATTTTAAGTTGATCTTGCTTAATAGTTTGCCTTTCAGGTTCACCAAGTGATGTATGTATAATTCCTAAATGCAATCTATGATGATAAACAAACGTTTGATCTTCTTTCAGCAATGAAAATCCTAGCTACTAAGCGGAAGAAAGTCAAGCATCTTCTCTTCACAGAGCACACGCTAATATGCACAGTCCTAGATCAAACCAAGCATTAAAAATGTAAACGCACATGCATGTATTGGTTTTCAGCTATCTTAATGTGTAAATGACACTAAGAAAACTATGTGAAAACTGAATTACTTTTAAAGTGACTGTACTCAACAAAATTATTTTTCAAAACGAAGTGAAAGCAAGGAGACACTTTGTGATTTTGAAATGGAAATTGCTTTTCGACACTTTAAAACTAGTAAATCAAGTCCTATGCAACAGTAACTGTATAATCTACTATCTAAAACAATGGAATTGCTTTCTAAAACTGAAAACGATAGCTACAACACTTTCAAATCTAGAGACGACAGTTTGACTATGCTACTTTTTGCAAAAGAGCACTAAAACGATGCATAATACATAAAAAAATGTTTATAGTTCTTTGCACTAAGGAGGCGGAATAATGCAAGAGAAGGGGGTACTCATAGAAGCACACTGATTACAGATAGCAAAAACTCTTGTATAAGACTGAAAACAGTGAGAAAAATCCACATTGGGAGGGCAAATTCAATCCTCCCCTACCATCGCACCTGTTACATAGTGAACTTAGTATGCATTGCACCTACTCCATTCGGGAAGTGCGATGCATATAGGTTGCCTTGAAGGCATGGTGCGATGGTTACAGTGCGAGACTTTGAACGACACTTTAGTCATAGTTTGTAGTTTAGTTCAGGTGTTTAAGCTGAATAAGTACAGATCAATGTATGTAAAACACAGGGGTGATCTAAGAGGTTACTAGAGCCACCACTCAGGGTAATTAGATTGCTTGTAGATCTATTATTTAATTCATAAACAAAACCTGGAGACTGACTGAAGAAGCATTGATCTACTTTGCATTTGTATGACAAATTCAGTTAGAGGGCTAGCTGGCTTGACTTCAGGCTCCGTCTATATGTTTATAAAAGAAACAAGTATAGATAGGCTAACAAGTAATATAGTCGCTCCCCAGCGGAGTCGCCATTTTGTTATACGGGAATAGTGTCCACACGGATGTTGCTATTCCCACTAAGATGGGTGGCTATCTTAGAAACAAACAATCAAATCCTACTATTGATTCCTCTTATGAAAATAGATGAGAGGAGAACCAAGAGGGCCAACCTGAGTCTCGCGCTTAATTTCCTCTCCTTCTTGATAGAGTTTTGTCGCTTGCTCTTTGTCTGTAAAAGGACCTGTAGAATCACAAAAACATACTACTATGCAATAAACAAGGATCTAAATTCATAAATAATGCAGGATCAGATGTGCATTAACCATATACAATCATATATAAATAAATACACAAGAATATGGAAGGAAACAAGAATACCTTTATTCAGATAAAAAGTAGCAAGAGGATTACAACCATGAGCAGCTCTGACCCAGTATCATCGTCCAGCTAAGAAGCCCTTCTTCACCTCAAGCAAAGCAAAATCACCCAACACTGTGAATGTACACCAGAATACCAACAACACTTCTCTATTAGTTACAAAATTCCAGCCTCTGGATCTCTGTGATGAGGGATCCATATATAGATGATTACAGAGAGGTGAGTCACCTTTTGGGATCTTGATTAGTGTCCTCTCTCTGATAGTTCTTGTTTCCACTTAGAGAATGATGATCTCTTACTCATCTCTAGTCGAAAATGGAGTGGCAAGTGTCAGAGGGGAAGCTTCTAGAAGATTCCATGATCTTCCACCTCACATTTTTGTCCCTGCCATTTGTCCATTCCCGACCATCTCACCCTAAACAGGAGCGAAACAGTATGCATCACACCCTATACATGGGGAAGGTGATATGCATCGCACCCTCTACATTGAGCTTTCAGTATGGTCCAGTTTGGACCATTTATGAGCAGTTTTCAGTGGAGAACTTTTGGGAGATGATGTAATCAGTTGACCTTGTTCCTTTAGGCAGTGAAGCAACACTTTTAGGGACTTAAGAGCCCTCAGTTTATGGACATTTGTGATTGGGTTTGAAGTGCCCAAAAATTTCTATAACACATTCATATCTCACTCTCTTAAAATTAAATCAAACTACAAAATCAAAATGATCATTAAAAAATAATAGATTTGTAGAAAAAAACCTAGCATTAGAAGTCTTTTATTCAAATTGAAACAATTCTTTATATCCCAAGCCATATGCTCCAACTCCAAACCAACAATATGAAGCTATACTAACATCTCGTCCCCTAACAAAAACCATGGCTAAGCCATTTATAAAATTTACAAGGTGAATTTTGACTCTAACAACTATTTTCCTTAATTCTAGAAAATTTCATATTTTTAACAAATTGGCCTCAAAGATATTGGCATATCTTCCTAACCATGGCAAATTTTGGAAAAAAAATTGGAGGGAACCTCATTTGTTATATTTTTCACAAAAAAAACTTTTATATTTGTCTCATTCAACTCCATCTCCTCAGAAATCTTGCCCGAAGTTCGTTGTTTGGTTCTTTTTACAAGATTCTAGAATTCTGGAAAAATAATGTTTTTTTATATGAAACTTCCTTAAAGACCTAGTTGTAATTTTTGAAAAAAAATGAATCTTGAGAAATGGTTTTTGTTATAGATAGTTTTTTATATTGGTAAAACAACCCATTTGTTCATATTTTCCAGATTCACCTCCAATTGCACGCCTATCGAGACCAAACGTGGAAGTTTGAAAATTGTGCAAATTTTGAGCATATTTGTTTATTGTCTTCTAGAGACACACATGTGCAATATCGGCACAATAAAACTCATGGAAAGGTTTTAAAACATCATTTTGGACATTAACCTTCCTCGGTTTTCCCCGGAAGTGTGCGGAAATGTCGAAGTCCCAAATTGGTTGCTCTCTAGTGCAACAATGCTAGTGTAGGAGTGTTGATGTAGGAACATGACTAAGTGCAATTAATTGTTGATGCATGTGTATCTTTGATTGTCATTTCATATGCGTTCCTAAAAAAAGACAAGCATCATCATCAATAATCATTTTGATGCAAATATTATTGAAATAAAGGAAATAGGTTAAATAATGAACACTTATGTGACCATGCTCCATTTTAAGCTACTATCCTAAGAATTGTGCAAAATAATAGTAATAACAATGAAAACTATGAGTAAGCATAGGGTGAGAATGTGAATTAAACATGATAATTCAGTGGCCTAAAAAATATAGTTATATATATAACTAGCTATGTAAAATATATTATGAAGTAAGTATTTTGACTTTTCTATAGATTAATGTGTATAAGTATGTATCTTCTATTTAGTTTATATGACTTCTCTAATCTATATCACTGCACTAAATATATCATTATATTATAAAATAAGTGATGAGCCCTAGAATTGGGTAACTTATTGGGCTCATTTTGCCTAATTTTTCTTCATCAATCCACCATTTTCATAGTTTATGCATTTTTTTGAGTATATTTATGTTAGTAGAACAAATGAGAATAGTCACTTGACCAAGAAGGCTAACACGTGGTTATTGCAAATTTTTCGACAAATTTTGGACCAAGGGCAAGCAATTATGAGCTAGATGATAACCAAGCATGAAGGAACAAGCGTGACGATTCATAGGAAAGGTGTCTCCTACATTAAATGGCCCCTTCCTTGAAATCTCCATCCTCAGCTTGGAGTTCAACGGGCCACCGAAAAGGATTCCCAAGGGCACCCGAGCAGTTTTGTGTAAAGTGGTTGATCACGGGCAGTTTGAGCAGCGGAGCCCCCTGAATTAAGTAGGGTTGTTGGAGACCCTCGTTGTACATAAATAGGAAGGCTTCCAGCCTTCACAGGTTACTTTTTGAACAATTGTATCTTGCACTATAGTGTTGCTATTTTTGCAGCTCATTTTGTAGCTGCTGCTGTACAACTTTCTTTGTGACATGGTTATTTTTTAGTAATGGAAAGTAGCTTTATTTTGCATCAGTTCTGAGCTTCTCTTAGGAGCCTGTAGCTCTTAGGGTTTGGCCCAACCCAAGAGCCAAGGCTTCCTTTGTGTATTGTTATTTGTTTTTACTGTTTTTGCTAAAATAATTTCTGTTAAGTAGATTAGAATCTTGCTTGGTTACCTAGATCATTGTTGATGATTAAAAAGGCTTTTCATGTTTAGATTGATTTGATAGGTTAATAATAGAGAATATCTTTATAAAAAGGTTATCAAGCACCCCTGATCTCAGCTCTCCCTCAGTGAGACCATGAGCTAGGACCAAGGTGTCCTTGCTACCACCAAAAACATTGTCTTTGCTTCATCATGCAATTATTAGTGTTAGATTCTCATTTGCAGAAGTTGATACTAGTTGTGGTTACATGATCAGGTTCATGATTGCTTAGTTTGCATAGCTATTTCAGATTATTTCTTTGCAAATAATTTTTTGTTCATTTTCTTTGCTGTTATTTAGCTCAGATTAGGTTAAAGTAGCTAGGTCCTTGATTTTTCGTGTCTTTGTTTGTTTAGTTTGACAAATAACTTGCAGAGAACCTGTAATACCTCTCTATCTACGCGTACTCCATCAATACCACCTACTCCATCCCTCTAACTCTGATTCTTGCCTTACATTTTCCACATTCTCTCGCTTTGCCCTAATTTCTATATCTTTGGACAACATTGCTCTACCCGTCCTTGAACAAACCCAACCATCCTCACCACTCCTCAACTCCCTCCACCAAGTCTTGGACTTCCTCACATGCTTATCTCACCTCCATACCCACTTCTTCACCTTTCTTCCTCCATCAACACTCCAAAATTCCCTTTCAGAACATCTTGTAGAACATCCTATAGAAATTACAAAACATCCTGTAGAACCCATGCAGACTTCCTGTAGAAGCTCACGGAAGCGGTCTCTTGATATCCAAACACTGTGAAACTCTCTGGAAGGGTTATAGGGACCCCTTAGGCCCTCTTCTAACCTTCCCAACCTCCTGCAAGCATTTCCTTTCACCAATCCATCTCTGCACAGTTAAAAACAATTAAAGCAGATGCATGATAATTCTAACAAATTACTCAAAAGTACAAAAAGATGTATTTTTTTTTTCAGATTTTACTGTAGAAGTAGCTTAGTCACATGCATTTCGCCTTCCTAGAAGTTAATGGCATATCTTTCAGTAGCTTTCATCCTCTTTCTTGCATCAGTAGGGCTAGCTCGTAAAATTAGGGTTTGCTAGGGTTTGCATTTCCATTCGGCTTTTCAGTTTCTTTCTGCAAGTAGATCAACCTCCTTTGAGTTAGTGTTTGTCCATCAGTTAAAAAGCTTCTTCTAAGATGTCATAGAAGTTGGCTTAAGCTCCTAGTGGACTTGTGCCAGCTGACCAAGTGACAGTCGCGGCAAGAGCTAGTACTTGTGCATACAACACCGTTGCTTCCAAGTTTGTTACGAACTACCGGGTTGATAAAAGTAAAGAAGGGTGTACCAGGAGTTGTAGTATTATTGCTGCAATACTAGAGCCCACCATATTTTTGGCGCCGTTGCCGGGGAAGCGTCAGAGTATTTGTGATTGTTTTCTTTCTTCTATTTTCTACTACAACCTTCTGCTAAGTAGTTTATTTCATTTCCATTCTGCAATTTCATTTCCGCAAAATTAGACTAGACATTTCCTGCTTTCCTAGACTGGCATTTCAATTCTTCAAGCGTAGATTAGCATTTCATATCTACAAATTCATTTCAGCAAAATAGATTAGTCCTTACCTACTTTCATTTCAATTCCGCATTTTCATTTCAGCAAGATAGATTTTAGTTAGTTGTAGTTCAATCTATTTCAGTTTTGTAGGTACAAACAGAGAAAAAACAAAAGCAACCAAAAATATTTCATTTCATGCCTCAGAGGAACATAGACAATACCGGAAAATTCTTACCCAACACCCCCACCACATCATTGAGTCACCCTTCTCTCTTCTTTGGTGGCAGTGATCCAAAAGAACCTATAGGTGAACCTCCAGAGATATACGAAGATCCTATAACAGAAGAAGAGCGAGATAATATTCCTCTTGATACCATTGCCAAACATAGAAACGGTATAGGAGATGAGGAGAGAATAGAAGGTGCCTTTCCCATCCGAGAGACCAACGGGAAATGAAAATCAAAAACATAAGTCCCTCAGCCTTACCTCACTTCCATGGATTGACCACTGAAGACCCTGATACCTTCCTATTTGAGTTTGTTATCCTTTGTCGAACTTATGACTATGCCGAGGACAAGCAAAAGTTGAAACTCTTTCCTTCTACCCTCAAGGATGCAGCACTACACTAGTTCATGCGGTTACCTGCAAAAAGTATCATAACTTGGGCTCAGATGCATCAATCCTTTAACAACAAATACCGGGACTACCGTAGGTAAAAGGAAACAAAGGGAGAGATCTTTCAGATGACCATGGGAAGTGATGAGTCTTTAGAAGACTACGAGGAAAGGTTCCAACTTAGCTATAAACGGGCCAGGTGCATGCGTGACCCTGAATCTTTGAAGCTGGTTCTACTCCGAGGAGTCCCTGAAGACCTTCTAGATACCCTCCATTTGCTAGCTAGAGGAGACATCTACCAACTGCCTTATGAGGACATAAAGACTATGTTTAGAAACCATTCTAGGGCAGCTCGGAAAAGAGGTAGGGGGAATCCACTTTTAGCTAGTGCCACCTTCCCCAAGCATGAGTTTGCTAATCATATGGAAGAACTCAAAAGTGAGATGAGACAGACCATTGCCATGCAACTTGATGCTTTCCAAATCCAACATAAGAAAGAGGAAGTTGAGAGGGCTTTGGCCATTTTCTGTCCCAGATGTACGAGGAAGCACCCTAAGAACGAGTGTCCATTGCACTCAGTAGAGGTATCTTTCATTTGTGAGGAAGACCACCCCACCAACCAATGCCCAACCTTACCCAGATTTAAAGCCATGTACCAGGGGACTGAGGCAGCCACTGAACCACTCTACTTCTTGAACGAAAGGAGGCCACATGGGGCCAGACCCTACCAGCAGGGGCTGCAAGGGACATCCCAAGCTTATTATAACCCCAACCAATCTGCTCATATACCTTCTTGGGGTCCCCCTGCTCATCCTTCCTGGTCCGCACCTCCTCCATGGTCTTATCCATATAAATACCATACTCAACCTACTGCTCATTCATTTTACCCACATGTCCAGCCACAACCTCAGTGGAATGCACCTCAGTCGAGGTGGAGGCCCTAATATAAATCTCTTCCCACCATTCTGCCTCGACCACCTGCTCAACCACAACAATTACCTCTTGCTCCTCCAAGACAAACCCCGATGCTTGCTCAAACGAACCCGAACCCCAACAGAAAGGCCCAACAGGTATACACTGGGGAGACAACATGCCCTACCTATGCTATGGAGATCTAGGAGATCAACTAGCGATCTAGGAAGGTCCTTCCAAATCGCTAACCTCCTCCCATGGAGGATGAGGAAGAAAAACAAGAAAGTTAACCCAAATCCATTCCACCCTTTCCTGAGCGACTAACTATAACCACGCAAACAAACCCAGAGGAGACTAAACTTCTAGGAGAACTTAAGCAGTTGTGTGTGAAAATACCACTTTTCTAGGCCATAAAAGATGTACCAATATAGAACAAATTGATCAAGAAGAAGTGTTTCAGGCACCCACACATGCGTAAGAGAGATGCCCCGACTATCAATGTCATAGGACAACTGTCCGATCTAATGTTGGGGCAAGTAATCTGTCCAAAATATTTGGACCCTGGGAGTCCTATAGTTGATGTCCACATTAATGGCACCATAATCCCCCACACCTTGATTGATCTAGGGGCTGCCATTAATGTGATGACCAGGGACACTATGCTTAAACTCAACCTTCAGAGTTCCTTAAGGAAAACCTCGATAGTACTGCAATTAGCAGACCGCTCCACCGTGACTCCCGAAGGGATTGTGGAAGATGTCCTGGTCTCTGTTGACTCTTGGGAGTATCCTGCAGACTTTTTGGTCCTTCAGCCAAAGGAAAAACTCACTGGATACCCCCTCATTTTGGGAATTCCTTGGTTAGCTACTGCGAATGCTTACATCAGTTGTCGAGCTGGAAGTATGACCATCAAGAATGGGCCTATGTCCAAACAGCTAGTCCTATACCCTCCTGCACAACCTTTGCTAGAACATGAGTTACCGATCTGGTTGGAAGAGGGAGATGAGGATGAGGTCTACTATGCACCATTGTGTATAGTAGAAGCCACCAGGGGAAGCCCTCAAACCGAGGATGACTTGATTGAGAATTTGATTCAAAATCCACCTCCCAGTGCACTTTCATTAGAGGAGTTGGTTGAAGGTGCCCAAGCCAGCGCTTTAGTGGACCTCTATGTGGCTGATCCGACCTCTCCCAGAGTTAATAATGTAGAATTTGTCCCCAGAAGAACCTTAAAGATCAGCTCATCCCTATCTCCCTCCCAGGAGAAGGAGCTGTG
Source organism: Pinus taeda (assembly GCA_000404065.3). Classification (NCBI taxonomy): domain Eukaryota; kingdom Viridiplantae; phylum Streptophyta; class Pinopsida; order Pinales; family Pinaceae; genus Pinus; species Pinus taeda. The sequence goes on along the minus strand of APFE031695851.1, from coordinate 34,118 downwards.
TAGCTTATTGAACAATCATTTGGATGCTTTCGCTTGCAGCTATAAAGAGATGAAAGGAGTCCACCCTTCGGTCTATACCCATCAAATTTACATTAAAGAGGATTGTAAACTAGTCAGGCAGCCTCAAAGGAGAATGAATCCAGCCCTTAAAGACATTGTCAAAGAACAATTGCAAAAGTTGTTGGATGCAGGATTCATCTACCCCATCTCTGACAGTGAGTAGGTGTCACCTCTGGTGCTTGTGCCCAAGAAAAATTAGAAGTGGAGGATTTCTGTAGATTACCGAGAACTTAACAAAGCTGCCAAGAAGGACCATTTCCCTTTGCCTTTCATAGATCAAGTGTTGGATGGACTAGCAGGGAAGAAGTTCTTCTCTTTCATAGATGGGTTCAGCGAGTATAATCAGATCCAAATCAGCCCGGAAGACCACGATAAGAGCACCTTCACTTGTCCATGGGGTACCTTTTCCTACCGGAACCTTCCCTTTGGGCTATGAAACGCTCCTGCCACTTTCCATAGAGCAGTATTGAGCATATTTGTGGAACTGGTTCATGATTCGGTGGAGATCTACATGGATGACTTTACTCCTTATGGGTCCAACTTCCAAGAAGCATTCACTAACCTGGGAAAAGTTTTAACCAAGTGTATTGAGATGAACCTATCCCTCAGTCCCGAAAAATGTGAATTCCTGATGACTAAAGGGACCGTGCTAGGTCATACAATTTCTCAGCAAGGATTACAGGTTGATCCTAACAAGATTGCTATCATCCAAAAGGTTCCACCTCCTCAAAAGGTAAGAGATGTTCAGAGTTTTCTAGGCTTAGCAAGATATTATAGAATATTCATTAAAGATTTCAGTAAGCTAGGCTCACCATTGTTTAGCCTCTTAGGGAAGGATGTTGAGTTTAAATGGATTGACGACTGTCAAGGGGTTTGGATGAGTTGAAACATAAGCTGGTATTTTCCCTGATCTTCAGAGGTCCAAACTGGGCCCTCCCTTTCCACATCCACACTGATGCCTCAAACAAAGCCATAGGGGCAGCCTTAGGACATGTTGAGGAGAAACTACCATATGCCATATACTTTGTCAGCAAAAACCTATTCAAGGCAGAGATGAACTATACTATAACCAAAAAAGAATTCCTGGCTATAGTCCATTCCCTAAACAAGTTCAGACATTACATCACTGGTTATCAAACATTCATATAGACTAATCATGCTGCGATTAGATATTTAATGAATAATCCTGATGTAAATGCTCGTATCATTAGATGGTTTCTTTTGTTGCAGCAGTTTGATTTGACTATTGTCGACAAGCTAGGTAAGGAAAATGTTGTTGCTGACTTCCTGTCTAGTTTGGATTTGCCTACCGTTGAAGAAGGGACAGTGGATGACCAGATGCCAGATGAACACTTGTTTTCTATCTCAATACTCTCTCCATGGTTTGTTGATATAGCAAATTACTTGGTCTGAATACAATTCCCTCCGCACCTATCCTCAAAGGAAAAGAGCAGAATTGTGAGGAAGAGTGCCCCATTCACTTGGATCGGGGGCAACCTATTTAAACTTGGCCCATATTAGAGCTTGAGGCATTTTGTTAAGGAGGAGGAAGTCTTTGACATCCTCCTAACCTGTCACGATGGGCCTTGTGGAGGCCACTTTGCAGCAAAAGGGACTGCCTTCAAAATTCTACAGGCAGGCTACTATTGGCCTACTCTTCATCAAGATGTCAGAAGATACATCAGCCAGTGTGACCAATGTTAGAGGATGGGGAAACCAACTCCAAGGGATGAAATTCCCCTCCAACCTCAAGTGACCTTCGAGCCATTTGAGAAGTGGGGCATGGATTTTGTGGGTCCTATCAACCCTCCTTCAAAGCAAAGGTCTTACATCATTGTCTGCACTGACTACCTGACAAATTGGGCAGAAACAAAGGCAATCAAGGTATTGATAGAAGAAAAAGTGGCTGAATTTTTAAGAGGAAATATCTTCTACAAGTTTGGCTACCCAAGAGAGCTAGTCACCGATCAAGGAAGCCAGTTCACCTCTAACCTGATTGAAGACCTGCTCGCTCATCACAAGATCAAGCACAGAACTTCCACCCCGTATCACCCATAAGCAAATGGGCAAGTGGAAGTCACTAATAGACCGTTGGAAGATATTTTGACTAAGGTGGTGAGCAGCAGTAGAAAGGATTAGGTATATCACCTGGTTGAGGCCACCTAGGCCTACAACACCACTTGGAAAACTACAACAAGTTTCACACCTTATGAGTTGGTCTATGGGAAGAAAGTTTTGTTGTCTGTAGAGATCGAGTAAAACACAATTAGTGTGGCAGCTTAGCTGGACTTAGATCTCAGCCATGCTCAACGTGAAAGATTACTGCAGCTGAATGGATTAGATGAACAAAGAATGCAATCCCTCCTCCACTCAGAAGTATTTCAACTCCAAAGGAAGATATGGGATGACTGGCAGCTTAATGAAAAGAAATTCCAGCTAGGAGATTGGGCGTTGCTGTATGACTCAAGATACAAGGATTTCAGAGGGAAGCTAAGGACAATATGGTTAGGACCATATACAGTGGAAATATGCAACGACAATGGTTTAGTCCTTATCAGGACCATTGATGAAGAAGCCATCCCCATACTTGTCAATGGGCATCGATTGAAAATCTATAGGAAACCCCTTTCAAGGCAGGAGTTCATTGAAACTTTGGACAAATTAGTGCTGGTAGTGGAGCAAGGCCCTACCTCTATTCCACCCACACCTTGATCATCAAAAACAAAAAAAATGGAATAAAAATATCCTTGGGTGAAAACCTCTTCGAGGCGCCCAGGGCAGATAGTGAGGGTGAAAACCTCATGGAGGTGCCCTAGCAGTCTCTAAAAATAAATAAATAAATAAATGGAATAAAAAGATCCTTGGGTGAAAACCTCTTCGAGGCACCCAGGGCAGGCAATGAGGGTGAAAAACTCATGGAGGTGCCCCAGCTATGTCTCTAAAAAAAAAAACAAGCCTAATCTCTGTGAAATAATTATAGGTTGTAGGGAATACATTACAGGTAAGGAGGGTCACGCAAAACGAGGATAGGGGTCCATACCAGGCTATAGGACATCCCTATAGACACTCCCTCTACGACCACTCACCTTTCCTAGGATTTGATCACATTCAGGATGAGATTCCACCTTCTACAAGAAGTTTTGTATTTCTACAGGAAACATCCTATAAAACCTTCGGGTGAGCCAAATTCAATTTTGGAGGGGAATCTAAAGGTTGGAATCTGTTTTTTAGGCCTGTAGCTACCCCTGTTTCTACCCATCACCATATGGCACCTTGCTCCATCTCTTTACACCTCCATCACCCACCTAGTTATGTGTTCCTGCACAGTCATACAAGAAACCTTGTTTTCCTCAAATTGATAGACTAGAATTTTTAGTGACAAGTCAAATAACAAAGTCACGCTCACCCTACCTATCCAAGCTCCATCTAGACTCTGCATCAACGAATCCTTCGTCAGCAATATAGCCCTGCTCGTTTAGTCTGCATCCCAGGAGCAGAAGTAGCTACAGGACATCCTACAGGAATCCTGTAGCAGCTGATCCCTCTGGAACACATACCCTAGAGGCAGGGACAGTCGAAATCAACACAGTGAACATCTAAAAGGCTCCTCTTAGACGTGAGAACATCCTTGGCAGCTGAAACAAAACAGAACCTGTGCATGCAGTGTTGACAACCGAAGGATCGGGTTCCAAAACCGTTCATAGGACATCAACAAATGAAGGAATGGGTTCTAACACCCGTGCACGTGGTAGCAGCAAGCGATGCAATGGTTCTAAGACCCGAAGTCTGCATAACGCATCCACGGCCATGCAGGTAAGTGTCTAAACTCATTCGTCAATTGCATAAACTATATTTTGAGAACTGCATGTCTGTGAAAATGGTTCAGATTGAACGGGATCAGTGGCCAGTTAACTGGCCACCCTCAGCTAGTTACATAGCTTCGTGGGATCAAAACAAGCTCAATCAAGTTCAAAATTACTGAGGAGACGTGCAACCAACACATGTAGGGTGTCCAGTCGGGGAAAATCGTCGGGACTGGCACTGGTGGCAGTGGTTAATGGTAGAGGGTTGGTGATGCCAGCTAGGGACACGCAAAGAAGTGATGGGCATGACATTGGATTAATGGTTCAGTCTGGCCACCTCACCCCCCGCCATGAATTGTATCGCAGTTAAAAACTACTCGGCTGAAGACTCACCACCCGCTGTTTATTTGCACTTGCAACATCCTCGGCCAAAGTACGCGTCCTTTACTTCCAAAATCTGTTAACCCATCGTCCGCCACCCAGAATTTTGGCCTGTTTCAATAATCTCCCATGTACCGGGCTCATTCAGTGGTGCAGTGACATCCTACAGAAGTCGGCAATAGTTCTATAGGAAGAGGATCTATAGGAAGTATGACACAATTTTCCAGAGCAGGGAAGCCTAGACTTTTCTTCGTCAAATTTGGAGTTCTGAGAGAGGTAGGCTCGAAAACACTCTTCCATGCATGGTATGTTTCGAAAAGGTGGTGAATTGAACTGTCTTGAATTGGAGAGTCAGAGAAAAGTCTGCGTGTGAATTGAAAATAGCAGATTGCCTGTGTGTTGCACAAAATTTCTTAGTCGTTTCTGCGTCAAAACTCTCCTCCACTATTCCTGTTAACAAAATTCTCCTGTAGGAAAGATACGCAACTATGAGGGCTAGCCTATGTATGAAGAATGTAAATTTAAATGGTTGGATGTATGCTGGGGATGAAAATTGAGATATGTACTCTGTCTGGGGAAACCCAATTTTTCCTTTCATAAACGGACAACCGAGTTTTGGGCAGCAATAGCCTTAAAACTAGGGAATTGGTGCAAATTAAAATTTAAGCACCCGAGAGATCCTTTCTTGAAGTTCAAAGGAGGAAACCATAAATAGCATTCCATTTTCTGATCAGAGCATAAAATAGAGCACTCTCACCATGCCAGGGGGGTTTATCAAGAAAAAACCCTCAGATCCTAGTAAATTGCATGAGCGTCTTGAGGCGGTGAACCTCTTCAACCGTGCCAATTGGATGACCTTTTGTGAAAAAATTCAGGGTCATGACGATGAGATAACTAAGGAATTTTTAATGTCCCTGTAACCTGAATCAAAGACCCAGGCCATAGTGAATTTCAGAGTGTTGACCCTAAAGCTTACCCCTAAGCTCATTAATCGAGTCACTAGTCTTCCATTAGGGATAACATGGAGCGAAGAGGAGAGGTCATTGGGCCAAGCAGCCAAGAAAGCATTATTTTTGCCCGAGGAACATCCTGTAGAAGAGAAGAATGGGGTCTGGAGAGCCAACTTACATCCTCATTAGACCGAAGTTAGTTTCCAAATCATGAAATACATTACTTGTGAAGGGAGGTTCAACATTGTCTATGGCTATCATTTCAGGTTGCTGAGTGAACTAAGACATGGAATGGATTTACCTCCATAAAAGAAGTTGAGCATCCCCTATTTTCTTCTGCAATCATTAATTGAATGTGGCACAAAATTGAAGGAAGGGACACCAGATCAGTCAGCCCATCATGGGCTCATTAAACTTTTAGTGGAAGATGCCCTCCACACCTACACTGTCCCCCTCTCTTGGGAGATTTTCCAAAACATGTCCAGAGATGAAGATATTCGAATTCTGGCCAAGGAACTCACCTCATCCAGCAGTGAAGAAGGGGGACACATTGAAGCAGGAGAGAAATCCAATGGTAAAGAAACATAGAGCAAAAAAACATAAAAAGGATAGTAAGAGGAACGGGGAAAGGGCCAAATTACTGAGCCTGAAACTATAAGAGGAACAACGGCACAAACACCCAGGGAAAAATGATTACAGAGTAGAGTAGAGAGGACTGAAAAAGTCCAAATAAAGGAGGGCATAGCTAAGGAAACCACACAAAAATTAAAAGGAAAGACACATCCAGCGAAGCAGACCGAAACAATTGGCACAATACTTTCTACAGGAAGCATGAAAACAGTTGACATAGGACTTTCTACATGAAGCATGAAAACAGTTGACATGGTACATTCTACAGGAAGCATGAAAACAGAGTAGCAAAGGGAGAAATCAACTGAGATTTTGGCCAGGGAGGTAGCAGCATAGCTGCTGCCTTAAGCACATCTCCAAAACAAAAAGGGAAGCGAAAAAGGGAGCCTTCCATGTACTTTAAGGCAAGAAGGAGCACGCGGATAAAAGCTGGAAGATCCCAGCCACAATCAAAGGAGCCAATTACGACTGAGGACACCACAACTAAACAAAAGGAAAAGTCTCCTTCAAAGGCATCCATCACCTATGAACGAGGAAGCCAGGAAACGTCCACTTAGAGAGAAAGGATTAAAATGATGGACACAAAGACCTCTCTACAGGGAGCTGAGATAGTTCTATAGGAAATGCTGGCTAAGATAAAGGAGACCGAGGAATTGGAAGAAAAGGCATCTAAATCATTACAGAAGGAAGAAAAGGCTGAGAAAATTTTGGAACCAAGCCCCCAGCCTAGCTTGGGCTCCTACTATAACATGTTAGAGGCCAAAAAGATAATTCCCCAAAAATTCGCGGTGCCACTTTTCTTCGCACTAGAAGAAGAGAAAGTGAGGACTCACACTTGGATGAAAATTGCCAAGTCCAACGGTGTAGCAAACATAGGTCCCCTGGAAGAACAACTTAAGGAGGGAAGAAAGGAATTGGCTATGGTACAACATGTGGAAAGCAGTCAACGGGCCAAGCTAGAGGAAGAAACAATCTGCTAAAACAGCAGCTACAACTACAGGGACACTATAAGGAAGACATGCCCCACATCTTGGGAGAACAACGACAACAGGAAAAGCCCACAGCAGACAAAGAAACCCCTGATGAACAACAAAGAAGAGATGGGTTGTAGGCTGAAATTGAGATACTAACTAGATAGCTACAGGAGACGGAATTGCAAGTAGCACAGGAGATATAGTCTCTAAGGAAACAGGTACAAGAGAAGGAAGCCCAACTGGCCTGCATGGCCAGCTGGGCAGTAGAGGCCATGCAGTGTAGGCAACCTGCCAAATCATATGCCTTATTCCTTAAGGAGCAATGGTTGCAGTTCCAGATTAACACCTTAGGCCAAAGGGGCACCACTCCATTTCAAAACTACCATCAATTCATAGCTTTATGTGACAGTAGCTCATCAGAGGACAAGGCCAAATTATCAGAGTTCTACCTACACAACTTGGCCCTTCCCAACATGAATTTATGGCACCCCACTGCTACGGTAGGAGATGTGCACCTAATGGCCATAGCCTCTTGGCTAAATCATGAAGAAAAGAGAGCAACAAAGGTCAAGAATGTTATGGACAGGGAACTAAGGGAACCACTAATGATCAGAGTAGAACCGGAGGATCCCTCAGCATTAATATATGCCTGCCAACACTTGGAAATAACTCTTAGGCCCTACCAGATTACATTGAGTGACAAGCTCAAGCCATAGCCCATTTTGAGGACATGGAGAGACTGTTAGGGGATATTTCTGTTCATGCTTGCACACGGAGGTGGAACACACTGTCCCACAGCCTAAAAATAACAGAATACCACTCCCCAACGAGGATGAGGGAGGCCTTGGCAAGAGTACCCCTCTACAAATAGTCCATGCAGAATCTTCAGGCCAACTGGATCGGCCTAAAATTCAGTCCTCCCTTGCTTTTGGGGCTGCTGAAAGGAGTCAAAGAAGAGGAGGAACACAGACAGTGGAAAGAAGTGGAAAGAAAATCTGGATTTCATGACTGTGAAGAAGATATCACCTCGGAGGCCTGGGATGTGAGAGAGGTGGTCAAGGCAATCAAGGATGATGAGCTGGATTAGTTGCTCAGAGGATGAGAAACCCATTTAGCAAGGGGTGATGATGAGCCCCAGAATTGGGTAACTTATTGGGCTCATTTTTCCTAACTGTTCTTCGTCAATCCACCATTTTTCATAGTTTATGCATGTTTTTTAGTATATTTATATTAGTTGAACGAATGAGAATATTCACTTGACCAAGAAGGCTAACACGTGGTTATTGCAGATTTTTGGACAAATTTTGGACCAAGGCCAAACAATTATGATCCAGATGATAGTCAAGCATGAAAGAACAAGGGTGAGGATTTGTATGAAGGGTGTCTCGTGCATTAAATGACCCCTTCCTCAAAATATCCACCCTCAGCTCGGAGTTCAGCAGGCCACTAAAAAGGATTCCCAAGGGCAGCCAAGCAGTTTTGTGTAAAGTGGTTGATCATTGGTAGTTTCAGCAGCCGAGCCCCTTGAGTTAAGGAGGGGTGTTGGAGACCCTCGTAGTGCATAAATAGGAAGGCTTCCAGCCTTCGTAGGTTACTTTTTGAACAGTTGTATCTTGCACTATAGTGCTGCTATTTTTTCAACTCATTTTGTAGTTGTTGTTGTACAACTTTCTTTGTGACATGGTTATTTTTGAGTAATGGAAAGCAGCTTTATTTTGCATCAGTTCTGAGCTTTTCTTAGGAGCTTGTAGCTCTTAGGGTTGGGCCCAACCCAAGTGCAAAGGCTTCCTTTGTGTATTGTTATTTGTTTTTAGCATTTTTGCAAAATAATTTCTGTTAAGTAGATTAAAATATTGCTTGGTTACCTAGATCATTGTTAATGACTAAAAATGATTTTCATGTTTAGGTTGATTTGATAGGTTAATAACAAATAAGATCTTCATAAAAAGGCTATCAAGCACCTCTGATCTCACCTCTCGCTCAGTGGCACCATGAGCTGGGACCAAGGTGTCCTTGTTGCCACGAAAAACATTGTCTTTGTTTCATCATGCAATTATTAGTGTTAGATTCTCATTTGCAAAAGTTGATACCAGTTGTGCTTACATGCTCAGGTTCATGATTGCTTAGTTTTCATATCTATTTCACATGATTTCGTTGCAAATAAATTTATGTTCATTTTCTTTGCTATTGTTTAAGTTAGATTAGCTTAAAGTAGCTAGGTCCTTGATTTTCCGAGTCTTTGTCTGTTCAGTTTGAGAAATAAATTGCAGAGCACCTGTAATACCTCTCTATCTACCCATAATCCATCAATCCCACCTGCTCCATCCCTCTAACTCAGATTCTTGCCTTACATTTGCCACATTCTCTCGCTTTGCCCTAATTTCCATATCATTGGGTAACATTGCTCTACCCCTCCTTGAAAAACCCCAACCATCCTCCCCACTCCTGAGCTCCCTCCACCAAGTCCTGGACCTCCTCACATCCTTATCTCACCTCCATACCCACTTCTTCACCTTTCTTCCTCCATCAACCCTCCAAAATTCCTTTTCGAGACAGCCTGCAGAACATCCTGTAGAAATTACAGAACATCCTGTAGAAGCCCCGCAGACTTCCTGTAGAAGCTCATAGAAGCGGTTTCTTGATATTCGAACACTGTGAAACTCTCTGGAAGGGTGCTAAGGACCCCTTAGGCCCTCTTCTAACCTTCCCAACCTCCTGTAAGCATTTATTTTCACCAATCCACCTCTGCACAGTAAAAAACAGTTAAAGCACATGCATGATAATTTTGACAACTCACTCAAAAGTACAAAAAGATGTCTTTTTCTTTTTTTCTTTCTTTCTTTCTTTCTTTCTTTCTTCTTCTTCTTCTTCTTCTTCTTCTTCTTCTTCTTTTTTTTTTTTTTTTTTTTTTTTTTTTTTTTCAAATTTTACTGTAGAAGTAGCTTAGTCACATGCATTTTACCTTCCTAGAAGTCAATGGCATCTCTTTCAGTAGCTTTCATCCTCTTTCTTGCATCAGTAGGGCTAGCTCGTAAAATTAGTGTTTGCATTTCCTTTCAGGTTTTCAGTTTCTTTCTGTAAATAGATTAGCCTCCTTTGAGTTACCGTTTTTCCATCAGTTAGAAATCTTCTTCTAAGAGCTCATAGAAGTTGGCTTGAGCTCCTAGCGGACTTGTGCCAGCTGACCAAGTGACAGTCGCAGCAAGAGCTAGTACTTGTGCATATAACACTGTCGCTTCCAAGTTTTTTATGAACTACGGGGTTGATAAAAGTAAAGAAGGGAGTCTCAGGAGTTCCAACATTATTGCTGCAATACTCGAGCCCACAAATAAGTATTTTAATTTTATATATATATAGATTAATGTGTATAAATATTTATTTGTAATTTAATTTATATAACCAATCTAATATGTATGACTAGTCTAAATAATTAAATTAAATAATCTAATAAATGAAAAAATAAATCAGAATTATATATCAATAATTTATCTATATAATTAGTTAATTTTAATAATAAAAAGATAAATTTGAATTATATTAATAAAAATCATAGATATATGTAATCTTTCTTTTTATCTTTGATGATATGTCTATAGTAAACCACTTACGAAGCATTGTATCATATGTTGTATTATATTAAATTAATATATTTAATTAATTAAGTGTGATTAATATATTTGATATATTTTTAATAAATATGTAAAATTTATTAATCATTTTTAATTAATAATTGTGGTAATAATTTAATAAATAATTAGTAATATCAATTACATATCATTTTATTAAATTAATTATATTAATAAATATAAATTATGTAATTACATTAATAAATATAAATTATTTAATAATCACGAGATATAAATTTAAAATAATAATAACATATAACTTTCAAACATGTCTCTAACTTTCAAATCCAAATTCTTTATGATTTTCAAGAACATTAAAACACTACTTTATATTTAATGATTTGAACATGTATTTACTTTTATATTTTAAAAAATGATCTTCTAACAAAAGAGATAGTAAGATGGTGATGATCATTGTGCATTAAAAAGAAAATGGCATTGGATGAATTAATAAAGAGACTTTTGTGGTCTATTTTTCCTATAATGGTTTCCATGTACCTTCATTATCAATATTGAACATTATTATATATTTCAATATACATTCAATTTTGTTGATTTCAAAAATAATTTATAAGAAAATAATTCGACATACGCATTTTAACAATAGTTATGTGCATTAATTTAAGGAATGTTACATTCAAGATACAATATAATGTAAAACATTCTACGGATTACAATACAAAGTAGTGCATATTATAACAAGGAAAGCTGTGATGCAGCAAGTCCCTACATTGAGTGGGGTAGTTATGGATTCAGAGTGAGCAGTTTAATGCTTAGTGAGAGAGCAAGCTTGTGTTTAAGATAGATACCTGAAAACTAACCTACATGTTTTCAACAGATCCATGTAAAATTGAAAATTGAAATTGACTATAGGTGAATGTTTCAACGAATATGTTTGTTGTAAGTGAACTTGTTGTTGGATACCAATAAAAGATACCAGGAAAAGAAGGAAAAGCTAGGTGGTACTTTAACTAATTACTCTTCAGTCCTTGATGAGCTACCCTCCCTTGTCAAAATGGGAGGCTGAGATGAGTCCCATTGAGTTCTTGACTTTGGATGACATGCCAATCATCAAAATCCTAGTTGTATTGCTCCCCTATTCCTACCGAAAGGGGTGATATGTTCGGTTGTAGAAAAGAATGTTGGTTGGGATGTAGCTATTGAGAATCAGGTGAGGGCCTTACTTGATCTAACTGATACAGACTGAGCATGCGTAAACGGCACATTCAAGGACTAAACTAGAAAAAGCTTAATTCACTCTCATGGCACAACTATATGTATATTTGGTTTCTACTTGAAATATCAATATGACGTTCTTCTTGAAAAACGAATGTAGAAAAAATATAACAGAATAGTTGCGTGACACAAGGAAACAAAAAACTACATAGGATTAATTTAGCAGTAAACTAAATAGCTAGGATATCGAAACAACTCGAATGGGAGATGACATTACTAGCCCAGGGGAATATGTTGAATTAGGTAGAGGTAGGGTCCAAAGAGTGGATGGGTTCACGGATAAAATCCTACTCCAACTAAGTATTAGGTTGCCCCCCTTAACCATATCATTTTCTTGATACCCGTACATAACGATCAAATTTTTTTGAGGGAACTACCATCTTTCTGTAAATTCAAGTATACCCTCTAGAGGTAGTGTGTGGTGATTTGATGCATTTTTCATGGCTTTAGATTCTTATGCATAGAAGGAGATAATAGATAAGTAACGATAATGGCCCAACCATAAATGGGCTAGGGTCTATGTAGAGGTAAGGACAAAGGGGTAGATGAGATAGGGTTTCTATGGGATGGAAGGGAATCAAGGATGTGGTGGGGTATGACAGAGAAGGGTGATAGGGGCAAAGGGGGGAGGTGAGAGAAAATTTATAGTATATGTATAAGACGGGGCATTCGTGGTTACGATGGATAAGAGGAAGGATTGAAGGGGAGGGAAATGTTGGATTAATGGGAAGCTAGGGAGGAGAGGAGGAAAGGGTGGGGAAAAAGTAGAAGGGATGATGTGGTGCACTAAGGGATGCCCCAAATGAGGGGTAGAAGGGAATTGGGGGTTGAAGTGATAGTTCATATGAATAGAGAGGGAAGTTGGATGGATATGCATGGTAAAGGGGATGGGGTGTCAATATGGGGAATATGTGAAATAATGAGAGGTGGGCATGAGTGAGGTCAGACAAGAGCGGGGGATGGGAGAGACTAAGAGAAGTGTGCATGAATGGAGGGAGACAAGTGTTGGAGATGGGTGAGACCAAGAGAAGTGGGCATCGAGATTTAGGGTGAAAGGGACAAATGGGGAGGAGTGGCATCAATATTTGTAATAATAAACCAATGATATTCTCAATACCTAATGTGTGGTTATATGAGAAATCCTTGTTGGCTGATGGCAATTAGTTTCCTTTAGTGCCTAACATTCATGCTACCCCCATTTCCCATGTCCAAGCGCCAAATTCCTTTACAAAGTGCCAATAAATGCTAGTGCTACCTATAGAGCCAATTAAAAGTAAAGAATGACCTTATTAAGCCATTTAGAGAGGAAGGAATGAAGAAGAGAGTAAAAAGATCATTGTGCTTAAAATATAATTTCACATAACATATGTGAAAATTAATTTCTCTCACTAAAACTAATCGAACTTAACTATAAAAAATTGATTGCTCACAATATTTCAAATTAAATTATATGTTATACTTTTATCTATATATGGGGTGTAATATTATTTGAATAAAAAATGAAAATATAAGTAGAAATAATATTTAATTTTATTTATAAGATTAACTTTAAATCATATAAATATGACTTTTTAAAAATAATTTTAAGTGTAAAAGATATAGACTTCTTTTGTAATAATTATTTTTAAAAATTTTAAATTTTCAAATAAAATTTAGATGGTTATATATTAATAATATTATTTTAATTATTGTACTAATAAGTAAATAATTAATATAAAATTTATTATGAAATTGTAAAATTATTATATATTATTAATTAATAAAAAAAAAATTAAATTAAAATATTAATAAATAAGTGATAATAAATTATTTATGCTGAATTTTTAATCAACTTAATTTTATCAATTATATCATTTTAATATTTAAATATTTTAAAATCATTTTTTAAAAAAATTAATTAATTTTTTCATGCAACCATTAAACGGATTGTAAATCAATTATAACTTTCAAGCATTAATTCAACATTTTGAAATCATTTGGAAAATCTTTGATGACAAACAAATTTTCCGGTTTTGATATATGGATCTATTTTTATATAAATTTAATTGTTGGGATCATGAAATATGCTCCATCATTAGCAATATGTTAAACGTAAGGACATTATATAAATCTATAATGATTTTATTAATTTCATTTTTGAGATATTAAATCAATATTTCCAAATCAGATCGTGGACTTTGGTTACCTAACATGAACCTGAACGTCATGTTCACATTACTATGAGCATGATGATGGTGATGCATATATGGCTGGAGAGTTCTGAGTCAAAAAAATAACTTATCCCACCGTATCAATTTAGTTACATATAAATATATGGAGTGTTGTCTTAAAATAAATAGATTATTTCGGATATATATACATGTAGTGTTGTCTCAAAATAAATAAATTATTTTAACAAATTTGTTTTTTATGACTTTGGTGCATATATGAAATCCGTTTTCATATAAATTCATGTGTTGTGATATCGACCAATTGAATTGCATTGAAGTATAATTGATATTGACATATGGATTTGTCATTGACTTTTTGCGACTTAGGTATATATATGAATGACCGTACAGCATATTGAAATAATGTATTGCATTGATGTATATGCAAATTGAATTGCATTGAATTATTATCGAAGAAAACATATATGACTTTGTGCGACTGGGGTATATATATGAATGACCGTACAGCTTCACCTAAAAAAATTAGGTGTTAATTGCATTGAATTATTATCGAAGAAAACATATATGACTTTGTGTACTGGCGTATATATATGAATGACCGTACAGCTTCACCTAAAAAAAATGAGGTGTTAGACATTTGATAGCTTTGTGTGATTTAGTTTGGATGTGCAAGATGTTTTTTTCGAAAAAAATATTTTTTTGAATAGAAAGATAATGTTTTATATAATTAAAAACAATAATGAATATGTATGTTTAGTTAGTTTTAATTAAAAGCATTATAAAAGATCAATAATTTAAATTTACTATGTCTTTTGACTTGTTGATATTACAATATAATGTGGTAAAAATATTTTACTCACTTTTATTCATAAGTAAAATATTTTGAGTATACATGACTTAACATAATTTCATGTCAATTTTAAGAGATAAAATAATTACTAGTTAAAAAATGTGTGTGATTGAAACTGTGACCTATCCCATGGAGTGTGTCAGTAAGATACTTACCCCATTTATTTTCCCAAAATGTTTCAACACTTAATTTAAATAAATTATTAAAAGATCTATATTAACTAACTAATTTCAATGTCAACTACATATATATTTGTATATCAATAGAAAATGTTAAAATAGCTATTTTAATATTGTATAGAGTAAAATATTCAATGCCCAGAAAAAAGGTAAATTGAAAATTAAAATAATAATATATAGAGAAGAGAGAGAGAGTACTTCTTAATAAGGATAACAAGAGTCCTATAATTCATTCTATCTAATATAAAATAATATGTGATATTTATATACTTAAAAATATATAAATAACAACAAAATCATTTTAATGTAGAAAATAGAGTTCATAGATAAAATCTCTCAATGTACATGCTATATAAAATATTTTAATATCTTATATATTTTCCGTATTTAGGCTTCTGTGATTCATAATGAAATAAGCAAAGTATTTCGGTAGGTGGTTCGAAATGCATGGACCAAAAATTTCTCTTATGTGATTTCTACCAAAAAAACTTTACTTAAATATTATATAATTGTTTGAAAAAAAATTAAAGAAAATTGAAAATTAATATATATATATATATATAATATATATATATATATAATATTAATTGAAAAAACATTGTTGTTAACATAGCAAAAATATTTCACTTCATTATGAGAGCCAACAATAAATATTTCTACATTATTATATAGTTAATATATAAATATATATATAATATATAATATTATATATTCCATAAATAAGTTGTTTAAATATATATTGCATAATATATTTCAATATGATCTTTATATATAGATAGATAAATAGATATATGTTTATCATAGTAATAATATTTCAAGCCCCAGAAAAGCAAAATACTTCATGAATTCCTAATAAAATGAAATTGTGTAATTCATTTAATTTTTAATATAAAATTGATATGAGACATTTAAAAATATTAATAATAATATTTGATGTGGGTGATAAATAGAGTATTTCACTATATAAATTTAAATAATAGTTGACATATATTTAAAACTATGTTACTAAAAACATTTCTTATTATTCTATATTTTAGTAATTTTTCAAGTATATTTAAAAGTTAATTTTGTCTAAAATCTAGCAAAAGTCTATTAAAACTCAAAATTTATGTTGTGTAGTCTATATAATCTAAGTGTCCAAGGAGACTTTCAAGGTATTGTATTAATTTATTCATTCAAAAATGTAATTTAAATAATTAAAATTTACAATGTGTATGTGTATAAAGGTGCAAAGTTTTTTCTAAGTTTTGCATTCTTTGCATATCAATAGATTTGATCCATGTCTCAACATGGTATCCATGTCTTAGCATGGTAGATTAGTTGTTAAGAGGCATCTATACTCACTACTAAATAATTTATCTCTTATATACACAAGTAATAATTTTAGAGTGGAAAATACTTTCAACAGAGTGACCCCATTGTAAAATATAAGCTTCAGTTTTATGACACGAGAGGTTCATAATAGAGAACTCAAAACATATTGAACTTATACTCATTATATATTCACCAAATTTAAAAGAGGTCAATTATTTGACCTCGTATTGATAAGATTAAAAAATATTCCCAAAAATCTAAAATATAGATAAAATTACCCCTCCAAAAACAATCCAACTTCCCCTCCAATTGATCAGCTTCCCCTTCATACATTTGAAAGGAGAAGTAAATAAACCAAACACAACTAAATGAATATATAGTTGTGAAATCCACCCCACACAATACAATATGTGAGACCATGACACTGCCACACAAGGATGGTTTAATTCTATCACTTGCCTTTAGACCCTTACCTTTATGAGTTAATTCTTTATCCCCACTCCGTGCCCTGTCACCGAACAACCTTAGTTTCATATCCGACTTGGGATAGTCTTTATAACCTTCTATTCTAGGACTAGTCTTGATAACCTTCTTATTCAATAATGAATATATGTTTATGAAATCTAGATGTATAATGCATCTTGTTTCACATATGCATAGTTAATTCTAAAATATAAGTATATAAAAATTAATATATAATTTATTACATGATGGGAAAGTAATTAGATAGTAGTGTTTAGAATTTTAGTTTTAATGTTTAAAAAGAAAGGTCAGAACTATAGTTGGATCATAATAGTTTTGTTCAGATAAAATGTAAAATAATTAATATACATGTTGAATAAAACAATTTAATATAAACTATAAAAGAGTGAGAAAGATTTGTAATTTTTTCATGTTTAATCTGTAATATTTTAAAAGAATATTAATAAAAATAATAATGAGAGAGAAAAAGTGTATAACATTTCTGATGACATTAAATTATTGTTTTTTTTTTTTAATTACATTAAACCATGAGTAAATGGGGGTTTAGAAAGCCTAGTGGAAGTTTGTTAATTATTTATTTTTATATGAATGTTATGTTGAATATAAATTTTGGAATTCCAGAGGGCTGATTTGTAACCAATTCCAACTATTAGAAAATTATGACAGTTGCCCTTTTTTTTGGGATAAAAGAAAAATTTATGAGGAAAGAAGGGTTTTTCTTTCTTATTGTCTTCGGAGACAAAAAAAATAAATAAATAGTCAGTGGAATTCGCAGGAGGCTGCCCAAGGCCAAATCTTGAGTTGGACTTGAGCAAGTGGAGAACCTCGAACAAACATCAAAGAACCTTGAACAAACAAAGAGTTTGGATAGTGTTCATGGTCCTCATGCCTATTACTTGACTCTAATAAAAGTGTGCATAGTGCTCTAAACTAGACGGTTGAGGGGAAGAAGTCGACGTAATTTCCCTTCTCAAGGTTGGTGGATGAGCTCAGCCCTATTGAATTCTTAGAAGATTGTGAATCAGATAAATAGTTACTAATAAGCCCATATACTTGGATATATTTTGTCAACAAGAATTAGTATGATTTATGTGAATTCTCTTTCTTTGAGTTAAATGTCATAATTAAATATGTAAAAGAAAAACCGAGCAAGTTGTTCTTAGAGTGGTGGAGTTAGTGCATATAAAACTAAGTATGAATATATATTTAATAACCAAAATGAGATTTAGTCACCTCTGCGAGGTTTCCTTTAACATTTTCCAATATTTATTCCTAGTGAAGTTTGGAGAGCCCATCATGAAAATTCCCATCATGGTAGTATTTGTTTCCTTAACCATGGAACTTATTAAAGAAGTTAAAAATTTTGTTCAAAGATTCATTTCCATCCTGAATAGGTTCACAAAAGGCACACACTCCTCACTTGATTTAGAAAGTGATATATTTGCCCACATATTACCCTACTCATGTTCGTACGACTTAAAGAGGTTTTAGAAAGAAACATTGTAAGAAATAATTGCTTAATCTAACAAGATCATGTTCGAGATGGTGGGTTGTAATGAAAAGCATTCTAAGAAAGACCTACCAAGAAAGAGAGACAACATGAGTAGAATCCCAAAACTAAGATACATTCAACATGAGTCAAATGTGGAGCTCCCAAAACTAAGATATATTCAACGAATGATTAAGAAGTTGAATGCTGAACATGGGAAATTTCATGAAATCTCAAACGGTACAGACCTTTCATGAGGAGACAAAACTCACCTCTTTGAACTATTGAACGACCTCCTACCAATTTGAACATAGATTCGGCGATTTGATATGGATAATTTTTGCCATTACTATTAAGAGAATTACTGAGAGAAGACTCGCGTGCAATGGTAAGAAGCCATGAATATGGTACAAAATTGATTAATATACGAACAATTTCATAAGAAAATCCTCAGAAGGTTTTGACAACAAGTATATCAAAGAATCTAAGATGATGTTTAGGGGCCTATCTTCTAAAAAAGTTATTAGAGGAGAAAGCCCTAAAATTTCCACAGCAAGGTGATATCATTTGTTATGTAAGCGGCCTATCCAAATTCGTTACAACCCTAAAATTAGTACAACCCTGAGTATGCGAAAATGATACACCTGCACACTGCACTGATGCAATGGATGCGCCCATGAGGGGCACATTGCATCCTCCACCTCACAAAGGAATCCCTTCCCCTAGCAAGCAAGTCACTTCGCTTGTTGAGTATAGTGGTGTATTGGATCAAAGAAAGATAAAAACCATGATATAAAAACTACAATTCAAGGAGGGGACTAAACCATTATGATTATTAGAGTATTTGATTGTAAAATGAAACAAAGAAAAATGTGGATATTGTAGAACCAAGAACGAGAGTGATATTTTTTATTTTTTATCTTCAAATTCTAATGAGTCCATGCCATTTATACTTATTGAATTGACTTTTTTTTAATATTTTTTTCCCTTTAAACAATATGCAACTCCACAATATGAAATTGGAAAAATTGAGGATGTTTGACTTATCTTACCTCTAAATACCCCAATGGGAAGTGCTTTGCCACACAACACAACGAGATATAAATTTCTTGTTTTCTAGAGTGTTTTCCCACAATTTTACCCACACGTTTTAGACAAAAACAACTTCTGGCACAATAAACATATTTCTTTCCACCATACTAGTAAGTAAACAACTCCATAACTTGGCATAAGATAACTTTGCATAAGACAATGCCATGTTTAGCTGCAATGTATATCATATTAATCTAGAAAAAAAATTAGTTTTGTATACGAAAGTCACCTAAATTATTACCATAACTTGTAGTCTTATTATAGTTTTCTAAAAGTAGTCTTATTATAGTTTAATTCAGAAAACTAATCATGCTTTTAATCTTATTATAGTTTTCTAAAAACAGTCTTATTATAGTTTAATTTAGAAAACTAATCATGCTTTTAGTTAATAAAGTAATTTTACATATAAATACATGTGGTGTTTTCTTCTTAAACACACACTCACTTGGTTGAGAGAATATCTCAACCACACACAAATTTACAAACATATAGATCTAAACAACTCCTAAGAAATAAAAACGACACACAATGACTTGGTTGTGAGAATATCTCAACCACACAACAATTTGGGAAAGATCTAGATCTAAACAACTCCTAAGAAATAAGAACACACTCATTTACATACAAAGAATCACAAGTGAAACAAGTAGGAATTATATTTTCGAAATCACTTCCTTAACGACTACTTGTCTCAATTTCAATCTGTAAATTCTAGTTGTGGTTCTCCCCCTTAATGACTACTTGTCTAGATTTCAATATGTAAAGTCTAGTTGTGGTCCTCATGTTTACAAACATGATAAAAAAGTATATGTCCACATCAATATAAAGTCAACTAAGATTTCCATACATGTACTTGTACCTGCAAATCCCTCTCTATCATTGTAATCATGGATTTTCTCGGATTACCCATAACAATTTTCAAGGTTTTATCGGGTTACCATAAACCATGCTCGAGGTTTTATTTGCTAAACCTAAACATTGCCCACAAGAATCCCTATCCACTTAACTCTCACAAATGGTTTCAGGCTTACCACAAACCTACATTGTAAAGTGGTTTCTAACGTACCACAAACTTTTAGTTACATATACTCTCACAAGTCATTCCCGACTGACTATAAACGTGCACTTCCAAAATGGTTTGTAGTTGACCAAAAACGTACAATTACAAAGTGGTTTTAAGATTACCACAAACTTCATGGGGGTTCACATGCCTCATCAGGATTACATTATATGTACCAACTCTTGGACTTACCAGGTACATACTTTACAAAGACCACTAGAAAATATTAAATACACTTGCTTACTAAAACATGTATGTGACACATACTACATGATCATGAGTATATTCTACAAGCCCACAGAAACTTTCAACAGGTTCTCCATCATCCTTTAATAATTATTGTTTCCTGTTTACCTCATCTTTTGAAATTGTTCATATATTGGACATCTTTTTCTTTATAAATTAAGTCTTGGAACTCCATACCTAACATTTTATTTGTTAAAATAACTAATTCTAACAGAATAAACTCATATTAAAATGCTAATCTCAATATGTTTACTGATTTTAATTCCAAAATACTTTCACCATGAAAACAAATTCACTTGCCCAAACATACAAAACAACCATGATTTACTTGAGTGATCCTTGAAATTGGATAAATGAAGAATATGCCTTCTAAATGTTCCCTAAATGTGGGATCTCCCTCCCTTAATGTTCTATCGATAACTATCAATGTCATCAATGTCTTTAATGTAGCTAGCTATGAGTTTTAGCCAGTCACCTCGCAAGAGAATGTATAGCTACATCCACCCGAGGCTGAGCTAATGAGGTCACCATAAAATGTTTTCTGACATGCCTTTACTTTGGAATATATTCAGCATAATTTGTGGCTTTGACCACAACTATGTCTAACTCCTTGCAATTGCTATTGACTTTGGTGAGACCAACTTTCGTGGTCTCCTTCAATGCACCGTAGGCCTTTCTCAAGCTTTGCTACATTCTCTGAAAATAGTAGTATATCTTAGTTGCATTTAAATTTATATGGTTCACTGTATATTTATTTTAATTTTATATTTAATAAGTATAAGAGGAAATATATGAGGGTCAAAAGGTTCTTACAAAGAGAGAATGGTTGAAAAATCGCAATGGGATAAGCATTAATGGTTAGGTATATGTGAGGGCCTATGATTGAAGTGGATGAAGGGTCTTAGACAAAAAATGAAGTAGTAATTGAGTAGAGGTAGCGAGAAGGGTAGATATGTCTACATGATGAGAAAATACAAATATAAATGGGTTACCTAGAGTGGGGTAGGGTTATAAGGGACTCATAGGATGGGATACTATGATTAGGGTTGGAGGCAGCTAGGGATAGAGGCTTAGGTTCAATGGATAATGCACTTGATGAAGTAGGGTAAAAAATGTTTAACCTTAGAGGTAAGGGACAGTTGTAGTACCATAAGGTTTTTAATTGCATTAGGCATAGTGACAAATCGTGGGTTGTTGGGATGCAAGGTCCTAGGGTCTAGGCTCCCATACATGTAGCTGGTTGGCATTGCAATGATAGATGGGACTAGGTGTTACGTAGAGGTGAGGGGGGCCATGTAAAAATGGATTTAGGGTCTAGGAGATGGACGTGAAGGTACAAATATTAGGGGACAAGTTGGGAGGGTAGGATCCAAGGGAAACAAAGTTGCTCATGCGGATTTTGGGGAACATGTGGAAGATGTGAAGGGGATTTTGGATCCATCTATAAAATATCCAAGGCTAGTGGCATAACGTCTAATCCATTTTGGGCCAAGGCTTGTGGTTGGATTTAGGTTCATCGATGAGGGGCTAGGGGATAATGCTATATGTCAAGGAAATTTGGGAACTATAGTAACGGAGGCTGAAAGATATTGGTAATTTGTACAAAGGTTTTTCTAAATTGGCACCTAGGGAAAGGGGGATACAAAAGAATAATGTCTTAGGGAATATGGTCTAAGGGGAAAGGTGATGAGGTACTAAGGAGGGGCTATGGATTTGGTGTGATAGTTGTTAGGATATCGACACGACTCGAATGGGAGATGACATTACTAGCCCAGGGGAATATGTTGAAGTAGGTAGAGGTAGGGTCCAAAGAGTGGATGGGTTCATAGATAAAATCCTACTCCAACTAAGTATTAGGTTGCTCCCCTTAACCATATCATTTTCTTGATACCCGTACATAATGATCAAAATTTTTTGAGGGAACTACCATCTTTCTATAAATTCAAGTATACCCTCTAGAGGTAGTGTGTGGTGATTTGATGCATTGTTCGTGGCTTTAGATTCTTATGCATACAAGGAGATAATAGATAAGTAATGATAATGGCGCAACCAAATGGGCTAGGGTCTACGTATAGGTAAGGACAAAGGGGTAGATGATATAGGGTTTCTATGGGATGGAAGGGAATCAAGGATGTGGTGGGGTATGACGGAGAAGGGTGAGAGTGGCAAAGGGGGGGACGTGAGAGAAAATTTATGGTATATGTATAAGAGGGGGTAGTGGTGGTTACAATGGATAAGAGGAAGGATTAAAGGAGGAGGGAAATGTTGGATTAATTGGAAGCTAGGGAGGAGAGGAGGAAGGGCGGGGAAAAAGTAGAAGTGATGATGTGGTGCACTAAGGGATGGCCCAAATGAGGGGTAGAAGGGAATTGTGGGTTGAAGTGATAGATCATATGAATAGAGAGGGAAGTTGGATGGATATGCATGGTAAAGGGGAAGGGGTGTCAATATCGGGAATATGTGAAATAGTGAGAGGTGGGCATGAGTGAGGTCAGACAAGAGCAGGGGATGGGAGAGACTAAGTGAAGTGTGCATGAATGGAGGGAGACAAGAGTTGGGGATGGGCTAGACTAAGAGAAGTTGGCATCGGGATTTGGGGTGAAACGAACAAATGGTGAGGAGTGGCATCAAGATCTGTAATAATAAACCAATGATATTCTCAATAGCTAATGTGTGGTTATATGAGAAATCCTTGTTGGATGATGGAAATAAGTTTCCTTTAGTGCCTAACATTCATGTTACCCCCATTTCCCATGTCCAAGCGCCAAATTCCTTTACAAAGTGGCAAAAAATGCTAGTGCTACCTATAAAGTCAATTAAAAGTAAAGAATGTCCTTATTAAGCCATTTACAGAGGAGGGAATGAAAAAGAGAGTAAAAAGATCATTGTGCTTAAAATAGAATTTCACCTACCATACGTGAAAATTAATTTCTCTCACTAAAACTCATCAAACTTAAACTATAAAAAATTGATTGCTCACAATATTTCAATTAAATATATATTATACTTATATTTAATGCTATATATATATATATAATATATATATGATATAGATATAGATTTAGATAAGTGTGGTAATATTATTTGAAATAAAAAATAAAATATAGTAGAATAATATTAATTTGTATTATAAGATTCCTTAAATATATAAAATATGATTTTTTAAATCCATTTTAATGAAAAGATATAAACTTCTTTGTAATAATTTTTTTAAAAATTTTAAATTTTTTTCACGAAAAAATTTAAAATTTCCAAAAGAAAAAAATTTGGTTATAGATAATAAATATTTATTTTAGAAATTATTGTTTATCAGTAAATTATATAATATTTATTATAACAATTGTAAATTATTATATTTATTAATTAATATAAACAATTAATTAAAATATTAATAAATAGTGATAAAAACCTTTAAAAATCATAACTAAATTACTATGCTGAATTCTTAAGCCAAGTTAGTTTTAATCATTTTAATATTTAAATATTTTAAAATTATTTTTAAAAAATTAACTAATTTTTTGCATGCAACTATTAAATGGATTGTAAATCAATTATAAATTTCTATTATTAATTCAACATTTTGAAATCATTTTGAAAATCTTTGAAAATCTATTTTTATATAAATTTTTTTGGTTGGATCATGAAATATGCTCGATCATCAGCAATATGTTAAACGTAAGGACATTATATAACTCTATAATGATTTTATTAATTTCATTTTTGAGATATTAAATAATTATTTCCAAATCAGATCGTGGACTTGGTTACCTAACATGAACCTGAAGGTCATGTTCATCATGACAAGTAGCAAATTTGTTTTTTATGGCTTTGTTATATAAATTCACGCGTTGTGATATTGACAAATTGAATGGCATTGAATTATTATCCAGAAAACATATATGACTTTGTGCGACTGGGCTATATATATGAATGACCGTACAGCTTCACCTAGAAAAAATTAGGTGTTAGAAATTTGATAGCTTTGTGTGAAGGTTATGCGTGATTTAGTTTGGATGTGGAGTTGAGAGATGTTTTTTTGAAAAAAAAAATATATTTTGAAAAAAACAACAACGAATATGTATGTTTAGTTAGTTTTAATTAAAAGCATTATAAAAGATCAATAATCTAAATTCACTATGTTTTTTGACTTGTTGATATTGCAACATAATGTGGTAAAAAAATTTCACTCACTCTCATTCATAAGTAAAATATTTTAAATGTACATGACTTAACATAATTTCATGTCAACTTTAAGAGATAAAATAATTACTAGTTAAAAAAGTCGTGTGATTGAAACTGTGACCTATCTCATGGAGTGTGTAATTAAGATACTTACCCCTTTTATTTTCCCAAAATGTTTCAACACTTAATTTAAATAAATTTATTAAGATGTATATTAACTAACTAATTTCACGTCCAACTACATATAACTTTGTATGTCCCAATTAGAAAATGTTAATAGCTATTTTAATATTGTATAGAGTAATATCATGTCCAAGAATAAAATGTAATTGAATTATATAATTAATATTATAAAACTTCTTAAATAAGGATATAAGAGTCCTTATAATCATTCTATAATAATCTGATATAATAATATGTGATATTTATATACTTAAAAATATATAAATGACAACAAAATCATTTTAATGTAGAAAATAAAGTTCATAGATAAAATCTCTCAATGTACATGCTATATAAAATATTTTAATATCTTATATATTTTCCGTATTTAGGCTTCTGTGATTCATAATGAAATAAGCGAAGTATTTTGGTAGGTGGTTCGAAATGCATGGACCAAAAATTTCTCTTATGTGATTTCTACCAAAAAAAACTTTACTTAAATATTATATATTGTTTGAAATTTTTTTATGTAATTTATTATATAACGAAATTTGGAAATTATATATATATATATATAACATATATAATATATATATAGCAATTGAAAAAACATTGTCGTTAACATAGCAAAAATATTTCACTTCATTATGAGAGCCACCAATAAATATTTCTACATTAAAAGTTTATATATTCCATAAATAAGCTGTTTAAATATATATTGCATAATATATTTCAATATGATCTTTATATATAGATAGATAAATAGATATATGTTTATTATAGCAAAATATTTCAAGCTTCAGAAAAGCAAAATACTTCATGAATTCCTAATAAAATGAAATTGTGTAATTCATTTAATTTTAATATAAAATTGATATGTGACATTTAAAAATATTAATAATAATATTTGATATGGGTGATAAATAGAGTATTTCACTATATAAAGTTAAATAATATTGACATATATTTAAAACTATGTTACTAAAAACATTTCTTATTATTCTATATTTTAGTATTTTTTCAAGTATATTTAAAAGTTAATTTAGTCTAAAATCTAGCAAAAGTCTATTAAAACTCAAAATTTATGTTGTGTAGTCTATATAATCTAAGTGTCCAAGGAGACTTTCAAGGTATTGTATTAATTTATTCATTCAAAAATGTAATTTAATTAATTAAAATTTACAATGTGTATGTGCATAGAGGTGCAAATTTTTTTCTAAGTTTTGCACTCTTTGCATATCAATAGATTTGATCCATGTCTCAACATGGTATCCATGTCGCAGCATGGTAGATCAGTGGTTAAGATGAATCTATACTCACTACTAAATAATTTCTCTCTTATATACACAAGTAATAATTTCGGAGTGGAAAATACTTTCAACGGAGTGACCCCATTATAAAATATAAGTTTCAATTGTATGACACGAGAGGTTCATAATAGAGAACTCAAAACATATTGAACTTATACTCATTATATATTCACCAAACCTAAATATTGATAAGATTAAAAAATATTCCCAAAATCTAAATTATAGATAGAGTTGCCTCTCCAAAAACAATCCAACTTCCCCTCCAAAATTGATCAACTTCCCCTTAATACATTTGAAAGGAAAAATAAATAAACCAAACACAACTAATTCAATAATGAATATATAGTTATGAAATCCACCACACACAAGATGTAAGACCACAATATGTAAGACCGTGACACTGCCACACAAGGATGGTTTAATTCTGTCACTTGCCTTTAGACGCTTACCTTTATGAGTTGATTCTTTATCCCCACTCCGTACCCTGTCACCGAAGAACCTTTGTTTCATATCCGGCTTGGGATAGTCTTTATAACCTTCTATTCTAGAACTAGTCTTGATAACCTTCTTATTCAATAATGAATATATGGATATGAAATCTAGATGTATACATAGTTAATTCTAAAATATAAGTATATAAAAATTAAAATATAATTTATTACATGATAAGAAAGTAATTAAATAGTAGTCTTTAGAATTTTAGTTTTATGTTTAAAAAGAAAGGTAAGAATTATAGTTGGACCATAATAGTTTTGTTCAGATAAATTAAAATAATTAATATACATGTTGAATAAAATAGTTTAATATAAATTATATATAAAAAAAAATTATAGAGTGAGAAAGATTTTTAATTCTTTGCATGTTTAACTTGTAATATTTTAAAAAGAATATTAATAAAAATAATAATGAGAGAGAAAAAGTGCATAACAAACTTCAATTTAAAAGAGTGAGAAATATTTTTAATTCTTTGCATGTTTAACCTGTAATATTTTAAAAGAATATTAATAAAAATAATAATGAGAGAGAGAAAAAGTGTATAACACTTCTGATGACATTAAATTATTGTTTTTCTTCTTTAATTACATGAAACCATGAGTAAATGGGGGCTCATGAAGCCTAGTGTAACTTTGTTAATTATTTATTTCTATATGAATGTTATGTTCAATATAAATTTTGGAATTCTAGAGGGCTGATCTGTAACCAATTCCAACTATTAGAAAATTATGACAGTTGCCCTCCTTTTTGCGATAAAAGAAAAATATATGAGGAAAGAAGGGTTTTTCTTTCTTGTTGTCTTGGGAGACAAAAGAAAGAAATAAATATTCAGTGGAATTCGCAGGAGGCTGCCCAAGGCCAAATATTGAGTTGGACTTGAGCAAGTGGACAACCTCCAACAAACATTAGAGAATCTTGAACAAACAGAGAGTTTGGATAGTGTTCATGGTCCTCATGTCTATTACTTGACTCTAATAAAAGTGAGCATAGTGCTCTAAAGTAGATGGTTGAGGGGAAGAAGTGGAGGTAATTTCCCTTCTCAAGGTTCGGTGGATGAGCTCAGCCCTATTGAATTCTTGGAAGATTGTGAATCAGATAAATAGTTACTAATAAACCCATATACTTGTCTATATTTTGTCAACAAGAATTAGTATGATTTATGTGAATACTCTTTCTTTCAGTTAAATGCCAAAATTAAATATGTAAAAGTAAAACCCAACAAGTTGTTCTTAGAGTGGTGGAGTTAGTGCATATAAAACTAAGTATGAATATATATTTAATAACCAAAATGAGATTTAGTCACCTCTGCGAGGTTTCCTTTAACATTTTCCAATCTTTATTCTTAATGAAGTTTGGAGAGCCCATTATCACAATTCCCATCGTGGTAGTATTTGTTTCCTTAACCATGGAACTTATTAAAGAAGTTAAAAATTTTGTTCAAAGATTCGTTTCCATCCTGAATAGGTTCACAAAAGGCACACACTCCTTACTCGATTTAAAAAGCGATATCTTTGCCCACATATTACCCTACCCATGTCCGTATGACTTAAAGAGGTTTTAGAAAGAAACATTGTAGGAAATAATTGCTTAATCTAACAAGATCATGTTGGAGATGATGGGTTGTAAAGAAAAAAATTCTAAGAAAGACCTACCAAGAAAGAGAGGCAACATGAGTAGAATCCCAAAACTAAGATACATTCAACATGAGTCAAATGTGGAGCTCCCAAAACTAAGATATATTCAACGAATGGTTAAGAAGTTGAATGCCAAACACGGGAAATTTCATCGAATCCCAAACAGTATAGACCTCGTTGAACTATTGAACGACCTCCTACCAATTTGAACATAGATTTAGCGATTTGATATGGATAATTTTTGCCATTACTATCAAGAGAATTACTGAGAGAAGACTTGCGTGCAATGGCAAGAAGCCATGAATATGGTACAAAATTGATTAATATACGAACATTTTCATAAGCAAATCCTCTGAATGTTTTGACAAAAAGTATAGCAAGGAATCTAAGATGATGTTTAGGGGTCTATCTTCTAAAAAAGTTATTTGAGGAGAAAACCCTAAAATTGCCATGACAAGGTGATATCATTTGTTATGTAAGCGGCCTCTCCAAATTCATTACAACCCTAAAATTAGTACAACACTGCACTGATGCAATGGATGAGCCCATGAGGGGCACATTGCATCCTCCACCTCATGAAGGAATCCCTTCCCCTATCAAGCAAGTCACTTCACTTGTTGAGTATAGTGGTGTACTGAATCAAAGAAATATGAAAACCATGATATAAAAGCTACAATTCAAGGAGGGGACTAAACCATTACGATTATTAGAGTATTTGATTGAAAAATGAAACAAAGAAAAATGTGGATATTGTAGAACCAAGAATGAGAAAGATATTTTTTTTTATCTTCAGATGCTAATGAGTCCATGCCATTTATACTTATTGAATTGACTTTTTTTTAATATTTTTTCCCTTTAAATGAAACTCCACATTATGAAATTGGACAAATTGAGGACGTTAGACTTATCTTACCTCTAAATACCCCAATGGGAAGTGCTTTGCCACACAACACAAAGCGATACAAATTTCTTGTTTTCTAGAGTGTTTTCCCACAATTTTACCCACACGTTTTAGAAAAAAACAACTTCTGCTTCGGCACAATAGACATATTGCTTTCCACCCTACTAGTAAGTAAACAACTCCATAACTTGGCATAAGATAACTTTGCATAAGACAATGCCATCTTTAGCTACAATGTATATCATATTAATCTATCACAAAAAATGGTTTTGTATACGAAAGTCACGTAAATTATTACCATAACTTGTAGTCTTATTATAGTTTTCTAAAAGTAGTCTTATTATAGTTTAATTCTGAAAACTAATCATGCTTTTAGTATTATTATAGTTTTCTAAAGTAGTCTTATTATAGTTTAATTTAGAAAACTAATCATGCTTTTAGTTCATAAAATAATATTACATATAAATACATGTAGTGTTTTCGTCTTAAATACACACTCACTTGGTTGAGAGAATATCTCAACCACACACCAATTTAGAAACATATAGATATAAACAACTCCTAAGAGATAAAAACGACAGACAATGACTTGGTTGTGAGAATATCTCAAGCAAACACCAATTTGGGAATCATCTAGATCTAAACAAATCCTAAGAAATAAGAACACACTCATTTACATACAAAGAATCACAAATGAAACAAGTAGGAATTATATTTTCCAAATCACTTCCTTAATGACTACTTGTCTCGATTTCAATCTATAAATTCTAGTTGTGGTTCTCCCCCTTAATGACCACCTGTCTAGATTTCAATCTGTAAAGTCTAGTTGTGGTCCTCATGTTTACAAACATGATAAAAAAGTATATGTCCACATCAATATAAAGTCAAATAAGATTTCCATACATGTACTTGTACATGCAAATCCCTCTCTATCATTGTAATCATGGATTTTCTCAGATTACCCATAACAATTTTCAAGGTTTGATCGGGTTACCGTAAACCATGCCCAAGGTTTTATTTGCTAAACCTAACCAATGCCCACAAGAATCCCTCTTCACTCTCACACATGATTTCAGGCTTACCACAAACCTACATTGTAAATTGGTTTCTGATGTACCACAAACTTTCACTTACATATACTCTCACAAGTCATTCCTGGCTTACTATAAATGTGCACTTCGAAAATGGTTTGTAGTTGACCACAAACCTACAATTACAAAGCGGTTTTAAGATTACCATGAACTTCATGGGGGTTCACATGCCTCATCTGGCTTACATTACATCTACCAACTCTTGGAGTTACCAGGTACATACGTTACAAAGACCACTACAAAATATTAAATACACTTGCTTACTAATACATGTATGTGACACATACTACACGATCATGAGTATATTCTACAAGCCCAGAGAAACTTTCAACAGGTTCTCCATCATCCTTTAATAATTATTGTTTCTTGTTTACCTAATCTTTTGAAATTGTTCATATATTGGGCATTTTTGTCTTTATAAATTAAGTCTTGGAACTCCATCATTAACATGTTATTTATTAAAATAACTAATTCTAACAAAATAAATTCATATTAAAATGCTAATCTCAATATGTATATTGATTTTAATTCCAAAATACTTTTACCATGAAAAAAAATTCACTTGCCCAAACATACAAAACAACCATGCTTTACTTGAGTCATCCTTGAAATTGGATAAATGAAGAATATGCCTTCTAAATGTTCCCTAAATGTGGGATCTCCCTCCCTTAATGCTCTATGGATAAGTATCAATGTCATCAATGGCTTTAATGTAGCTAGCTATGAGTTTTAGCCAGTCACCTCACAAGAGCATGCATAGCGACATCCACCCGAGGCTGAGCTAATGAGGTCATCATAAAATGTTTTCTGACATGCCTTTACTTTGGAAGATATTCGCCATAATTTGTGGCTTTGACCACAACTACGTCTAACTCCTTGTAATCGCTATTGACCTTGGCGAGACCAACTTTCGTGGTCTCCTTCAATGCACCGTAGGCCTTTCTCAAGCTTTTCTACATTCTCCGAATACTGTATCGTGCAAACTCAATTTCTTTAAAGCAGGATCCACCTCCAAAAACACTTCCAAACTCAATTTCCTTAATGCAGGATCTACCGCCAAAAACTCTTTCTCACCACCTCGATGTTCCGTGGATGTAATATTACCTGGATATACTGGAGAGAGAGTTGAGTCTTTATGCACAAGATTGACTCTGAATCCAACAAGGTCTCAGCCACATCATGCCGAATGAGTTCATGCCCAATCCATTTCCTAAGGTTATCTTTTGATCGGGTGAAGAAGTTGTCAGCAACAATCACCTCATTGTTGTCAGATTCCATCAACCGATCTACCAAATGAGATCCAAAGAACCCAGCTCCCCTTATCACTAGAAGTCGTAGCTTTGCCCATGAGTATTTCGAGTAACGTAAGGGTGAGGGAGTTGGAGTAGTCTTGCGAACGGTTTGAGGACTAGTATTGGTAGTAGCTCCATTTGATGAATCAACGGAAACCTTCATCAACCACTCTCATCTTCTAGTTGCAACAAAATAACACTAATCGTCCGATCCACAAGTGTAATCCAGAGATCTTGCGAGGCTTTCAGAGTTATTATATATCAGATTTGAGGGAGGAACTAACCCCCCCTTCCATAAGTCTGATCAAGCCATCGACCATGTCAGAAACGTAGCAGAATTTGCCGTTCTAAGTTCGAGGATCTCGCACTGTCAGCTCTTCACCTATGAGTGCTTGTTGTTGGAATGATAATTCCAACTGCAGGTTGCAGGTCACAGGCAGACGTGGGCAGCGATGGACGCCAACTCAGTGAGCGTAGAGTTTTCTGGCCGCCTGAAACTTATCGCACCAGCTTTCCGGTGAAGGAATATCCCTGTGATGGACTCCGATAAGATTTGGAGCAGACACGTGGAGGTGGGGTGACATCACCCTCTGACATTTATCGGACGATAAATGTCAGTCAGAAAAGTCCTCCCGATATTGCCAGCAGCCGTCCGATCGTTGAGGGCAAGATCAAGGGTTGGTAATTCATGAGAGTGAGGGCGCATGTTTTCTTTGGAGGACCTTCGTATCGCTGATATTGGCCGTATGACTGAATACAAGTCTGCAGGGCATGGAAATTGAGTGAAGTGAAAGTCTTCCTGTTGACCACCGTTTGCATCAGTAAAACATTTAATAAAATTTACTGTGGTTAGTAAATGGTTGGTGAAGTTTTAATTTTAAATGTTTTTAATTATTTTTTTATCCACGACAGTATGGCACAATTTATTTTATTATCATGTAATGGTTTTAGTTGTTCATTGAACATGCAATGAAACTCACAGCACTGTGTAGAAGAAAAAAACAGGGGCAGCGTGAAAGAGGATATATGCACAGCAGTGCATAAGATATGTATTGTGTTTTGTTCGGTTGACTTGTGTGAGGAGAGTTGGTTCGCGACAGCAAATGAAGACCAGGGAAGTAATAAAACACACAGCTCGTAAAAAAAAGGGAATGAGATAGAGTTCTTTTTGGTATGAAACGCAACAGTGAAGTTTTTTTTGGTAATATAAGAAATGAAAAGAATGCACAGCAGTGCAGGAGAAGGCCGAGAGGTGAAAGAAGAAAACCAGAGGAGGTTTGTGTAAAACCATGAATTGTTTCACACAGTAGTGAAAAGGTAAAACTGTAAATCCCTGTAATTTTTGTTTTCACACAGCAGTGAATGTAAATGAAATATTTACACACAGTGGTGTAAAATTTCAAAGGAGACAAAAGTAATATTCTTTTGTAATGTATTGGTGAATCCCTCTGATGAAGAGGATGAATTGTCTCAGTGAATTTCAGATGAAACGAGTTTTGGTATGAATGTTTTTTTTGTAAATCCCTCACAGCAAAGAGGAATGAAGTGTACAGTGAAGTTATTTAATGAATAGAATCATTTTATTGGTGAATGCTTATTCTGTGTATTTTATTAAAGTTTCCTGTGCACAAAAGATCCTGGAGCAAAGGAACAGAGCATTGGCTCTGGGGTTTGTTTGTTTGGTTTTGGTATTTTCCCATTCCATTGCAAAAAAAATACCCAACAGTGGTATCAGAGCTAGTCCAGGCTCTTTGATGGTGACAGAGCAGGTTCATGCTCTTTGAAGTGTCAAAGAAGCTGAAGGAAAGACCCTTGTTGCAGCAGCAGTAAAGCTTCTCCAGCTGTGTGAAGTTTCAACGAAAGGGATTCAGGTATTTCTCAAGTTTTTGAGTTGCTGTTGAAGAAACAGTGAGTCATTTTAAAAACATAGTCAGGGATTTTAAAAATAGTTAAGAATGGCAAGGTCAAAGAAGAAAGTGTCCAAATCCCCTAAGGTTGTGTCTCCCTCTTCTACTAAAATAGAAAACAATCAATTTGTAAACTTTCTATTTGAGACTCCAAGGTTCCATGGAAACTTTGATATATGGGAAATAACAATGAGGACCTTCCTACAGTCTGAAGGGATTGAAATATGGGAATCAGTGATTGATGATAGTAAGATGGATGGAGAGTCCAAGGAGTACGATGCAAAAGCAGCAGAGATAATCCTGGATGGACTCCCTGATTCTGTAAAGAAGAATCTAGGAAAATATTCATCAGCAAAGCATATATGGGACAGACTTCATGACCTTCATGCAAAGGGAACACTGACCATGACCATGAATCAAGAAGAAAATTCTGAACCCATCATAGAAGCTGAAAATGAGAAGGTTGACTTCATCAAGCTTCAAGTGCAAGAAAGGGATGAAGAGCTTGCCAAGCTTAAGAAGGAACTTGATGAAAGCAAAAGGAAGCATCATGAAGAAGTCATATCCATGACAAATCAGTTGAATAAAGCAAAGAAGCAG
>APFE031695837.1:54556-93422 GCA_000404065.3 Pinus taeda | reverse complement strand
ACGAGGCTAAGTGGTTTGATGTTGCCTTGGAGTTTACCTTTTTCAGCCTGAGGTGAAATTTCAAGCGCTAACACAACTCTTTCGCTAATACATCCAGATTCGCCCTGCGTGCTCAACTATAGGGGTCCGCACACATAGCTGCGGACTCTACTAGGCCTCTACACACACAGCTGCAGAGCCTCTATCTACCCACTAACACCCTCGACTCGGACTTACAGACACTTCAAGACTTCTTTCTTCAAAAACCCATTACATTCCAGATCTAAAAGTACATGCCATCAAAAACTGACTCCTAACACTAGGGCCTTGATCTATTTATACATTTCCATGGTCCATGGACCATGGGCAGGCCGACTCACTTCCTATTATTTACATTATTTTTGGGTAGACAACCCTTTGATTTGACTCATTTACAATTCGCGCTCCGCACACTTCACATATTCCTTACCATACCTTTCCCAAAATTTTGACTTTGAGCCCCAAAACTATTACGCGGGCCCTCTGCTATCCAACAATCCCTGAACACAATCATCGTGACTCGTCCCGAGTCACTCAGCTGGTGCGGTAATCTTCGCGCGAAGGTTGGTCAACAATTTTTGCACATCGCTTGTGCTTGCAACAAACTCTACCACTACCTTCTATACTTGTTCTACACGAGCTGTTGATGCATCTGTATCACTTGTTGTGGCCTGTCCGGAATCACATGCTGCCTACATGTGCGCTAATTTTCCTTCGATGGCTGTGGAGACCGCGAATTCTTCATCAAGCCAAGGCTGGATCCATTCCTTAAGCACTGCCTCCTTTTGCCTCACGGCGTCAACTTGTGCTTTGAAAGCCTGGGCCTCCTTCATTTTAGCCAACCACTGCATGATAGCAACCGTCTGCAAAGTCCCTCAGACTGTGTCATAGGCCTACTGCAACTCCTGCGCTTCAGTTTCTACTTGTTGTATGGTTGCGTCTTCCTAGAGGGAGGTGAGTGTAAGGAGGGATTGATCTAACAGTCCTGAGCAATCTCGGACTGTGCGCTTTATCATTTCCAGTCCTGCTTGAATTTCATCACAGTGTTTCTCCCTAATTTTCGATGGTGTGGTCGGTTGTGACTTTAGTCTTAGCTCTACAATTTGTACATTTAATTCCCATTGAGCCTTCACGGCCTCCTCTTGGGCCGTACAGGATCCTATGGCCATGCGATGAATCTTGTCCGTGGTTGGAAGTTCAGCTAGGATAGCTAACTCTAGTACCCTGTTGCAAGTGGCCATCATAGCCTGTTCCACTTCCTGGTTGTGTGAGATCAAGTCATCTCACTGGAGACTGACCTGCTCCAGATTTTCATTGTGCTCCATCAATGTTTGGAGGGCGCGACCTTCCTGTGCACGAAGCTCAATGATTACCCCATCCTGTAGTTGGTATAAGGTTTCTCTAGGAAGAGCGGCCAGATTCAACCCCCAACTTCACACATCCCCCTCTACTTCTGCTAAGAAGGTGCGAGCGTGTTTGCAGATTTTGAAGTGATAGAGATTGTCAATGACAATAATCCCTATCCTGCGCTACTAGGAATAGACTGGGCCACTGATATGAACAGAGTCATAAATCTGAAGAAGCGCAAAATGATCTTTGAAAAAAAATCACTATGCATAGTAGTACCGCTAGATCCAGTTGAAGGAGCGTGATACACTGAACTGGTGCGCAACGATGATAGTGATAATGATCTCAATTGTATTTACAAAATATCCACGTGGGAAGAGGATTGGGTGAATCTGGCTACAGGTGGAAGGATTTTGTGGGAGCGCGAAAGCTCTTGCACTTCGGATTCAGACAAAGAGATAGAGCAATGGCAGAACCAGATGCATGAAGTAACAATGCTTAATTGCAACATGATGGTTAGATCACTGCGTTGCGTGACAACAGAAATAAGGGATCTTCCAACATATGATGGGTTGACAGTGGTGGATGAATTCCTAAGAAAATATGAAAGCACAGTACCAGAACAGTAGTGATTCAATGTTTTGAAGTGGGCACTGTGCGCATCGCCTGCACAATGGTGGGGTACGCATCAGGGAAGTTTTGAGAACTAGCGCGGATGAAAAAGAATGATGCGCCTACGATTTGGGAAACCATAGATATGGCTAGTAGACAAGTATGATGGATAAGATGATCCACGCACACACCTCGTGAAATGGACCAAGGTCTACGGGGAAGAGCCATAACCTAAATGGGTACATTTATTCTATCATACCCTGGATTTTATATCCATGAATTGGTATACTGAGATGGAGCTTCGACATGGTACAAGAGAATGGGATGTCTTGCGCGAGGGGTTTTTGTTAACATTCACATTTGAAGATCGTTGGTCAAATACTGTTGATGATGCAGTACATGCAGTAAAAGCTGTAATCTTCAAAATACCTCAAGAGCCATTGGAAGTACTTCAGCCAGAATGGCGAGACTTTTGAGCTGCGTGCTAGAGTGTTACAACATAAATGTTGAGGATGATGAGGACCCCCGAAATATTAACATTTCAGAAATAGAAGGTTGTCATGAGATTCGAGGACCATCACTTGAAAACACCAACATCACCACACTGCTAAAGACAAAGCAAGTCAATATTGGAACGAAGGTAAAGCCGAAGTACGCAGTGCTTGGGGACTATTGGGACGATGCCATGGTGGATAAGGTCTTTAAGATACTCTGCAAATCCAAGACTTGTTCCCAAACAAAATTACGGACTTAAAAGGGATTGTTGGCGACTTAGGGATGATGAAAATCACCCTGAAATTTGACGTGAATCCAGTTAAGCAGCGGCCTTGCCGCTTGAATCCGAAGTATAAAGAAAAGGTCCACGATAAATTAGACAAAATGCTCGCAGGTGGAATTATTGAACTAGTGGAAGAATCCAATTGGGTGAGTCCTATGGTATTACAGGAAAAAAAACAAAAGGGCGAAATAAGAATATGCGTGGACCTCATAAAGCTGAACGACGCCTGTGTACATGATCCATTCCCGACACCATTCACAGATGAAGTACTAGAGAATGTTCGCGGTAAGGAAGCATACTCATTCACGGATGGGTTCTCAGGGTATCATCAGATCAAGATCACGCCAGAAGATAGGAGCAAAACAACCTTTGCAACAGAATGGGGCTGCTTTCAATACACCGTTATGCCGTTTGGCCTGAAGAATGTACCAACTATATTTTCGCGCATCGTTGTGGTTGCATTCAAAGAATACATCCACAAGTTCTTAGAGGTCTATCTAGATGATTGGACTGTCTTTGGATTAGTTAGGCACCATGTAGCGAGCTTACGCTTGATGCTGGACACTTGTCGCCGACACTAGATTGCGCTGAACCTTAAGAAGTGCATATTTCTCGTTCCCTTTGGAAACCTACTGGGACATGTGGTCTGCAAACAAGGCCTGATGGTGGACCCTGCGAAGATTGTTGTTATACTAAATTTGGAAGCACCGCGAAGTGTTAAACAACTACACGCTACTTTGGGGCACACTAGATACTATAGGAAGTTCAGCAAAAGTTATGCCCAAATAACAGTGCCGATGGAAAAGCTATTGAAAAAGGATGTTACATATTGTTGGAATGATGATTGCATGAAGAGTTTGGATGTCCTAAAGGGGAAACTAGCCTCCGCTCCAATCTTGGTCTTCCCAAAATGGGATGTGGAATTTCATGTACATGTTGATGCGTCGTGTATTGCACTAGGAGCCGTACTCACACAGGAGGGCGCGGAGGGCGTGAATCACCCGATCACATTTGCAAGTCGTAGATTGTCCAAAGCAGAAAATAAATATTCTACCGTCGAGCGCGAGGGGTTGGCAATGTTGTACGCGCTCCAAAAATACCGACACTATTTACTTGGAGGACATTTCAAGATGTATACCGACCATTCCGCATTGAAATACCTGGTGAATAAGCCTATGTTGGGGGGGCGCATATGCAGATGGCTCTTACTATTTCAAGAATATGATTTTGAGGTCATATTCAAACCAGGACACCTAAACACAGGACCAAATCACTTATCACGAATTGAGACGGGCGAGGAACCCACAAATTTGGAAGAGGGACTACCTGATGCACAGCTCTTTGTAGTGTGTGTCGCGGACGGACACTTCGAAGATATAATCCATTTTCTAACAACAGGGACTGTGCCAAAGGAATACTCAGTCCAACAGAAGAAGGAATTGGTGGTGCACGCAGTGGACTTTTTTGTCATCGCAGGGCACCTCTACAAAATGGGCAATGATGAGATATTGCGAAGATACGTACCTGAATTTGAACGAGGTCAAATCCTTGTGAAAGCCCATGGGGGCACTGCAGAAGGACACTATGTAGGACACGCAACCGCACAAAAGATTCTTTGTGCAGGGTTATGGTGGCTGACCCTGCACCAAGATTCGAAAGCGCATTGTAAGGCCTGAGATATATGTCAAAGGACTAGAAAACCATCACGAAGGGACGAGATGCCACTAAATCCACAAATGACACTACAGTCGTTTGAAAAATGGGCAATCGACTTTGTGGACCCAATCAAACCTCAGGGAAAGACAGGTGCGCGCTACATCATCACCACAACGGAGTACCTGACACGATGGGCGGAAGCGCAACCGATAAAGGACTGCACAGTCGCTACGACTACGAAGTTTTTGTTCGAAAACATGTTGACATGATTTGGCTGTCCAAAAATCTTAATGAGTGATCGTGACACACATTTCCTCAATGAAACCATCAGCATGCTCACAGAAGAGTTCCACATGCATCATCAGAAAGGTACACCGTACCATCCACAAGCTAATGGGACAGTAGAGGCATTCAACAAAATATTGGACACTGCGCTGACCAAAGTATGTAACGTGCAACGAAACAACTGGGAACTATGTGTACTTGTCGTATTATGGGCATACCGGACAATGTGCAAGAAATTGACAGGACAGACATGTTTCCGGTTAGTCTACGGCATGAAAGTTGTCATGCCAATGGAATACATCATACCTAATCTGCGAATAACAGTGCTCACAGGCATGACAGACCGCAAAGCTCTGGAAGAACGGCTCGCACAATTGGAAGAACTCGAGGAAGAACGGTTTCTAGCTGGATTTCATTAGCAGGTACAAAAGCAGCGTGAAAAAGCTTGGCACGACTGCCATATCAAGTTGTGCACCTTCAAGGTAAATGACTTAGTGTTGTTGTCTGACAGTAAGTTTGAAAAATTTCCGGGAAAATTTAGAATGCACTGGCTGGGACCATACATGGTTAAGGAGGTCACCGATGGAGGCGCGGTCCAGCTAGTCAAACGAAATGGAGAACCTTTACTAGGCAAAGTAAACGGCAGTCGCTTGAAATCCTACATGGGTGGGTTGGCTCTCTAACTAACCAGCCGAAGCACAGTCTTTGCGACCTGAGGAGCCGGACAAGGGCGTGGGACTATAAACACATGCAACAGATGCTGATACCAAGGTAAGGACACAATTCAGACATAGATGATTCAAAAGAAAGAATGCAGCAGGTACAGTAAGCAGCAACTCAGTGTGTTGTTGGCATTCAAGCCATCGGGACCAGTTGGAGGGACTTCGCGCCAAGATCGCTGCGCCGATAGAGTGACTCGGGACAAGTCACGATGATTGTGTTGGGGGCCTGTTGGGCATGGAATCCCCCCACAGCATGTTTTTGGGCCCAAACCCCAAGTTTTGGTCAAATGTATTGTAAAACTCCGTGAATTGTAGGAGTGGAGCGTGAAGTATAGGTTGAGTCATAGGATTATCCGCCCTAAGTATTGTAATGTAATGTAACATCATGTTGGCCTACCCATGGTTCGCGGACCATGGGATTGTATAAATAGAGTGAGGCTCTAAGTTGTAAAGATAGCCAATTGGAGAGATAGATGAATATGAATGGTTCGAGCATAGAGTAAGAGTCTAAGTGTATTGGGTCATAGTAGTAGGAAGAGGCTTTGCAGCTGGGTGCGTAGAGGCCTAGTAGAGTTCACAGTTGAGTGCGTAGATCCCTGCAACTGAGTAAGCAGGGTGGTGTCAAGTCTGTGATCTTAAACGAAGAATAATAAAGAGAACTTGATTCCAATTTTTGTGCATCTACTTGTGTATTACCTTCTTTACATTTATACTGTTTTTTTATTACATGCACTTATATGATTGTTGGATATACTATTAATTATCACTATTATTACACAAATAAGTTAATTAATTGAGTAATAACAGGTTAAATAGTAAGGAACTTGGATATAATACGGATCGCGCCCCAGGTAGGTCTGCGCGAAGGCAACATCACAGGTTGCGAGGGACTAATAGGTGCATGTAGTGACGTGCGTGTAGCGACGTGCGTTCAGGGTCAAACCGTGGACTACCAAAAGCTCATCGGACATCTCCAGGGTGCAGAAACCTGGCTCTAGCACCCTCCTATACTACTTTGGGTGAGACCTCAGTCCGTGCTTCGTGCACTGTTGCCGAAAGGGCCAGTAGTACTGGGATTTTCTTAGCTAAATCACCTCTGAACCTGGGTCACTCCCATACAAGACAATAGTGGAGTGGGCTTTGATTGGTGCATGACAGTAGTAAATGGTCCCCATAGCCACGTAATCCTAGTAGGAATACCCAAAGGCTACAAAAATTCACACAAGGGTTTAGTACCAAGATGATGAGGCATTAGGGTGAGTTGTATGTAGTGGAAATTATAGAAAGGTCTACACAGGGAAGCCCACTTGACACGTAGTCCTGTGAGGATGACCCTGGAAATTATGGAAGAACTAGGGAGTTGGGATGACAAGGCTCTAGGACATGGCAGCACTATTCCAGTTGTGAGATGGTAAGGCACATAACCCTAGAAAGTCCTTCTACTAGAACAAGTGTATTGAGTGGGTCCCACTAGGATACATCATCCTAGAAGATAATCCCTGAGATTTTTGGCTACAAAGCTTATGTGAAAGCCTGAGATGACTAGGAATCAGGACATGGTAGCATAGACATTGTAGGTCCCAGCAGTAGGAAGTGGCAAGTGTTGGGTGTAGGAATTACACCCAACACAAGTCACAAACTTCTATAGAATGAAAAGGAGGTCTTTCCACTGACCCAACAGGGAACTGCGTGAAACTCCTACCTTCTAGTCTACCTCTATCTTCTTATTAATGACGAAACGCTACTAGTGTTTCCCTTCTAGCTTTTGATTCTCAAACCACTATTTGCCAGTGTTATCCAAGCTCGTTGCTGCTGCTATGAATTCCTCTATAACTTTGAATTTGAGAGGCCCAATTTTCACTCGACCATTTCTAAAACTCCTTGCAAACTGTAAAGCCACTTCTTTATCGTGCCCGTCAAACTTCTGCAGGAACTGTAGAAAACCCGAGTCTCGCAATAGTGCAAGACTATTGCGATACGCGGCGGTCTGCTCTACTTTTCTGAAAGATGAGGGTTCATTCCGAACAGGCGGCATTGCTGCTTAATGGCTATGAACAGTCGAGTTCTAAAATTTTACATGCAGTACCGGGGAAATTGGTCCTTATGAATAGAAATCCAATTGTTCACCATCCTTTCCATCGTATCACCAGTTCATTCGTCGTAGATGCACGACATCTTTGAGGTCAGGCCGGATTGGTACTTGCGACGACGGTTTAACGGCTAGGTGAGGTAATAATTATGAGTGAAGGACGTTTAGGATTATGGTGGAGAGGGGTAATTATGTCCAAGCAACGGTTAAAACATTTCTGCATTCCTTCATAATTCAAAAAAGAACTTAGCATACATTAAAAAAGATCATGATTTCTAACTAACTTTAAATAATTTTCTCCTAGTTAGTATGATAGCATAAGTACTTCGTCGGTTGAATGAAAGTAATTGATAAAAATTTTCATGATTATCACTTTCCTATGTCGTATGCTATAAAAATAACTTGTACTATGTTGCTGACGGGGTGCATGCTTGCACTAATCTTCTTGCACCACTTAAATTATACTATTCTGCTGGTACCTTCTGCTTGCTTTATCATATAGGACAACATTCTTGCACTAGTGCAAGCATAATATCTAAAACAGAGAATTTAGATAAAATATAGGCTGGACTTTCACATGACTTCCTCAACTTCTATTGAAAATTTGCTTCGCCCTTTCTTGATGCTTCAAAGCATATCCTTTTTCTCTTTGTGTGAAAGATCCTGCAATAAATTCATGAGGGAATAAAGAAGTGGGAAAAGGGAATTTTTAGAATGGGAAAGAATTCTGTTACAGGGATTCCAAGAATAGTACAAAAAGAGGAAATAAATAGAAGTGGGATAGGGAAAAAATTTCAAGGGTAAAGTGGGATTTCTTCGAAGCAGATAGGGTAAATTTAGAAGAATGTGGAAAGTTTAATCATTCTAGGATTAAAGAATAAAACTGAGGGAATATTACGAAAGTGGAATATGAAGAAAGGCAGAAAATTTTCTAGAAGGTCTGACTGCACTGGTGCAAGAAAAAATAACTGCAGCCAAAATTAAGTGTTACTTGAATAAAAATATCCATGCTAATTACCCCAGCTGTATAAAGGTTGGTTCTGCTGAACTTGATTTACTTGGTGGTAGCTAGCATATCTAAAGATCAAGCAACATTTTTTTTTTTTATTAGAAATGTTTGATCTTCCTGCCAACAAGTTGGTTTTCAAGTTGATCCTTCTAAAATCATGTCAACGAACTGATTTTCATAATTACAGGGAAATATTTTTTCTTTACTTCTTTCTTTTTTTTATTTTTAAGAAGAAAGAGAATTCATGTTTTCAAAAGGTTGGTATTACCATTCACCACTACCGTCCCAAATTGTTGTTGGACTTGTTGTGTAAAATATTTCTTGGTAGGTGGCTGAAAATACTTCTTTAACATATGTCCATTTACCAAGGATATTGAATTTTGTCCATCAATAGTTTTAACTTCTACTACTCCATTCTCAAATACTTGGATCACTTCATAAGGTCCCATCCAACGTGTATGGAATTTCTCTTTAAAGACTTTAAATCTAGAATCATAAAGGAGCACCCAATCACCTGGTTGGAACTACTTTTTATGAATAGACTTGTCATGCCACCTTTTGCGTTGCTGCTGAATTAGTATGTTCTGCTGAACAGCATCCCTACGAAATTCATCTAACTCATTTAATTGGAGAAGACGTTGTTCTGCCTCAGAGAGATCTAGTCCCAACTGAACTGCAGTTCTGAAAGTTTTGATCTGGAATTCAATTGGTAACAAAACATGTTTGCCATATACTAGCTCATATGGTGTATGTCTCATGCTA
This sequence comes from Pinus taeda, assembly GCA_000404065.3. Lineage (NCBI taxonomy): Eukaryota > Viridiplantae > Streptophyta > Pinopsida > Pinales > Pinaceae > Pinus > Pinus taeda. The sequence goes on along the minus strand of APFE031695837.1, from coordinate 84,144 downwards.
TTCCTCCAAGTGGTTCTGTATGCCCACAAAGCCTCTGATAATCGTTCAGCCCAGTCCTTCCAATGCATATTTATTGTCTTTGTCAGAATGGACTCGATCACTTTGTTCATGGATTCCACCTGGCCATTTGCTTGCGGGTGATACGGCGTGGATTTCCTGTGTTGGATCTTATATTGATCCATCACACCCTGTACCATATAAGAAATAAACTGCGGACCATTGTCAAAAATAATTTCTCTAGGCACATCAAATCTAGTAAAGATTTCAGTAAAAAGAAAATCAACAACTTTTTCTGTAGCAAAAGAAACACCTTTAGCTTCTACCCATTTTGTAACAAAATCTGTACAAACCAAGATATGCTTTTTACTTAATGATGTTGGATTTATTGGCCCTATAAAATCAATAGCCCATTTTTCAAATGGCTCAATCATAACTTGAGGGCATAAAGGTGTTTCATTGGTTTAATTAGGTTGGCCCATTCGCTGACAGCTATCACAACGCTTGACATATTGTTTGGCATCCTTAAATAAGGAAGGCCAAAAGTAACCAGCATGCAATACTTTATATGCAGTCTGCTTATCAGCGAAGTGGCCTCCACAAGGTTCATCATGAGCAGATTTCAATATGTCAAACACTTCGTCCTCTCTTACACATCTACGAATCATCAGATCTGGACCAGTGTAAAAGAGATCTCCTTGAATCTAGGAATATGCAACACTTTTTTAACAATACTCCGCTTTTCACAAACAAACAAGTGGGGTGGTGTTTTCCCAGTAACCAAGTAATTAGCAATGTTAGCAAACCATGGGGAGTCTGTTGACATAACAAAGATATTTTCATCCGGAAAATCATCATTAACAGGAGTTGCTTCACCAGGATTATCTAATCTAGAAAGAAAATCTGCTACAACATTATATTTTCCTAGTCTATCAACAATAGTAATATTAAATTCCTACAACAATAGTAACCACCTAGTCACTCTACCGCTAGTTAATGGTTTATTATCAAATATTTAATCACAGAATGATCAGTATGTACAAATACTTCATATCATGTAATATAGTGCCTGAACTTATTAATTGCAAAAATTGCAGCTAAAAACTCTTTCTCTGTAACTGTATAATTTAATTTAGTGGAAGACAAATTCTTACTAATATAATAAATAGCATAGAATTTCTTATTTTCGTCTTGTCCTAAAGCTGCACCAATAGCCAAATCTGAGGCATCAGAGGAAATGTGAAAAGGCAGGGACCGGTTTGGACCTCTCAAAACTGGTGCATGTACTAACTTTTCCTTTAATGTTTCAAAAGACTATTGGCAAGTTGTGGTCCAAGAAAATTCACTATCCTTAGCTAGAATTCGAAAAAGAGGAGCAGCTATCTTAGAAAAAATTTCATTGAATCTCCTATAGTAAACAGCATGTCCTAAAAAACCTCTTACTTCCCTTTGAGTTTTGGGTGCAGGAAGATGTAGAATGATTTCGATCTTTGCTAGATCAACTTGGATACCTTTACCAGAAATCAAATGGCCAAGTAGCACTCTTACTTTGTGCATTAATCTACATTTATTGTCACTCAAGGCGAGATGGGCTTCCTGACGACGAAGAAGTACTTTTTCCAGGTTTTTGAGAGCTTCCTGAAAAGAATCACCAAACACAGAAAAGTCATCCATATAAATTTCTACAAATTCTAGATCAGCAAAAGTGGCCAGGACTGCCCTTTGAAAGGTAGCCGAGGCATTACATAAACCAAAGGGAAGCACTCTATAAGCAAATGTACCCCATGGACATGTAAAAGTAGTTTTATCTTGATCTTCGGGTGCAATCTGTATCTGGTTATAACCACTGAAGCCATCCAAAAAGGAAAGATATTTCTTTCCTGCAAGGGTATCAAGCACATGGTCAATGAAAGGGAGAGGGAAGTAATCTTTGAGAGTGGCTTTGTTTAATTCTCGATAATCAATACAAATACGCCCTCTTCCATCTTTCTTAGGTACTAGCACTAATGGAGAGACCCATTGATTGTCGGAAATAGGATAGATAAAATCAACATCCAAGAGTTTTTGTACTTCCTCCTTCACAATATCTCTTAGAGCTAGATTCATTCGCCTTTGGGGTTGTCGGACAGGTCAGGCTCCTTCCTGAATATAGATATGATGTGTACAAGTTTCAGGAGGAACACCCTTCATATCTTCATAGCCCCATGCAAAGGCACTAAGATGGTTTTGCAACAAATTCACAAGTTGCTCTTGTTGAGATGAGTCCAAATCTGAACTAATATACAAGGATTTATCGGGGCTAATCTCAACAATAGTACTATCAAGCTCAGGAGTACTCAAGGGGGTGGCCAAATGTAGTGGTACAGAAGGATGAGAATCATGATTATCTTGTAAATCTAGGTTGAAAATCTAGCTCAATAGCTCAAAATTAGGCATAGTGTCTAGATTATTCAAGAAATCTTGAATCTCATCTTCTTGTGAAGACCCAGCATACTAATGAATAAGGGAAATGGGCTGAGTCTCCTCATCACTACTTTGATCCAACCATAAAGTATCGTGAAGGTCCTAAACGGATCTGGCAGGGGGGTATAAGGTAACTCTCTTCCTATAATCTCCATGCAAAATATACATATCACCGGAGCGACATCCAATATATGCATTGGTTGTAGCAAGCCATGGTCAACCCAAGATCAAGGGATGTCCTCCTACTAGGTTCTTTGGCTCAAGCACAATGGAATTAGTAGGATATTCCCAAGAATATAATGAGATGATCACATCGTCCAATACTCCTTCTAGCTTAATTTTAGAACTATCCGTTAATTCAAGAACAGTGGGAGTAGGGCGAAGATGAGATAACCGAAGTTGATCCGTGGTTTGCTTAGCCATGACATTAATGGCTACTCCCAAGTTTATAAGAACATTAGAGACAAGGACACTACCAATTTGAACTGAGAAAACAGGGTTTCCAGGATCAGTATATTTTTCCATGGACACACATCCCATCACCAAATTTGCTGCCCTATGAACAAATTGAATGGTTTGGGGTTCCAATCTCTTCCTCTCAGGATTCTTGAGATAGATTTCCTTAATGATATTGGTACAAATAGGGATCTCTTTGATGGCTTGGAGCAGAGGTATATTAATAAAAGATTCTGAATCTCTAATGCCAAACTAGTCTCAAAAATAGGCTCACTTATTTCCATTACTAACCTCTCTGGGAAGGGAGGCTGGTTGGAAGAAGATGGCAAGGATTCAGAGGGTAAGGGCTGCTTAGTGATAGCTTTCAGAGAATGATTAAGAGTTTCCTCTTCTTCTTTCTCTTTAAAAATCACTCTAGGTTGCTTCTGGTTTTCTGAAGTTACAGTCCTTCCCGATCTTAATTGAATATCATGAACCCCAACTGGAATATACTGGTACTCGAATAAAGGTGGGTTTGTTACATAGATCATTTGCACTACTTTATTATTTTTAGGATTGGGCATAGGTTGAGTAGGTAACTGAGGAGGTCGCAAAGGTGGAGGTAAAGGTAATGGTGGAGTAGACTGATTCGGAGGTTGAGGCATTGAATAAGGTGTATGTGTAGATGGATATGACTACATAGGTGGCTGGCAGGAATATGGAGAATGAGTTGGCCCTCTATAACTTTGTTGCCATGGTTGAGAAGGTTTCCCATGTTGATATTGGTTTCCAGACTGCCACTGCTGATTAGTGTTAGGATAAGAATATGCATGTGAATTATAACCAAAATAGTGTGGAGAAAGTTCAGGAGCCATACCTGCACCTACCTGAGGCCAATTTCTTTTTGCTCCCATAGCATACAAGTATTCAGCTTTAGGTTGTCCCCCCTGTAAATACAGCTTTAAGTCCTGGTATAGAGGGGCATTTTTCTATGATATGGTCTTCTGCACAAATAGCACACTTATTAGTTTCTTTCAAATTAAGAGGACATTCTTTAGGAGGATGCTTTTCTCTACATTTAGGACAGAAAATACTTAATGACTCTTGTTCCTTCATGAGTTTTTGCTGAAATTTTAAAGAGTCCAACTGTTTAGTAACAGTATTCATTATTTCAATTTTCATGTTTTCCATTTTATTTTCTAGTCCAATAATCATAGCATCCATAGATTCGGTTTTTCTATTTCTATTTCGAGTTCCTCTACTGGATCTATATTGATTTCTTGAAATGTTTTTGAATAATTCACAAATTTGTTCAAAAGTTTGCTGAGAAATATCACCTTGTCCTAATAGGTTTAAATTATTTCTAGCATTATCAGTAAGTCGTCTTAAGAACAAGGTTCTAATAGTACTGGAATCAAGCTTAAGTTTCTACCTTTGTAATATATACAAAAATCTTTCTAGGTAGTCTTCAAGAGTTTCATCATCATCATGTATGATCGTAAAAATATCATCCTGCATGTCCCGAGTTTTGCAATATTCTTGATATTTAGACAAAAACTCTCTCTTCATCTGATCCCAAGAGGCTATAGCATTTCCTCCTAACCCCATAAACCAGCGTAAAGCTGAGTCTTTGAGAGTAACAGGAAATAATCTTAGCTTCTGAGCATCACTTGAATAATCATAACTTCTACACAAAATATCAAACTCGAATAGAAAAGAGTCAAGATCTTCATGAACTTTACCATGGAAACGAGGGAGAGTTGATGGTGGAATTTTCTTCATCTGTGCCACAGTATCAGGGTCCACAATTGGAAACACGAAAGTGGATTGTTCCCCACTTACTTGGTTTTCATCAGTCCTTTCCCCATGATCTTTATGTTCTGCCATTGTTTGCCTTTTTCTCCCAACAGACTGAACCACACCTGAGCTATTGTCACCAGAATCTAGGTGGAATGTTCCTGTGTGATGGGTTTTAATTGGATTGGGCTTCCTGCTCACAGAAGGAGACCCAATATGAGAATTGTTTTCAAAATTATTTCAGCCCTTAGTGGGCATTGAACCCCTACCTTCTCTAGGCATTCATTTCAAAAAAGAAAGAAAAATAACAAAACAATTTCTAAAAAATGTTGTCAAAAATCAATCAACACCAGTAAAATTCCTTCAAAGAAGCTTTTCCAAAAAATACTACAAAAATGAAGGAAAAATTACCTCTATTGTATAATCAGAAAATTCTTACCAAATCAAATCGCTTACCTGGAAACGGTGCCAAAATGTTGGGTGTAGGAATTACACTTAAGCAAACTCCTCAACACTTAAATTATCAACCCGGGGGATTCGTAAACTTAGAGACGAAGCACAGGCAATGCTAGAGATGGTATGAATATTTCTAATTTCAATCCCTACATTCTTTAAAGGAAAGATTGCATAATCAAACTAAAGAGAGAAAAAGGCAACTTGAACCATCAAAATAATCTAAGACTGGAACAAGGAAAAATGCATTTTCAAAAGAGATTTAGAAATAAAGGGGCAATAACTCTAGCTAACTATTGATTAACTAATGAGTGTGTGTTTTCTTTAGCAAAGGCACTTTAGTAGTCTCAACAGATGGGCCCTTCAAACCTGCTTATATAGAGATTTCCTTCTTGCACTAATCTATCTTGCACTAGTGTAGGAACAGAGATTTATGCAGAGGGTATAAATGGTGTATGTACTAAAAGCGTTTTTCTTCATGCAAGGGCTTGAACTTTCTCAAGTTCAGAGCACTCAGATCTCATGGCAAGAAACTAGTTCTTGCACCAGATCAGAGCTTCTTACACTTGGCATTTAATTCTTGAAATAAGTGCTTAGTTACTGCAAGTGTTATGAAATCAAATTGCACACATAAAAATGAATGTTTCTGATTTTAACAGAGTGCAGAAATAAAGAAACAATCCTTATAATTTATCCTATCTTGAAGCATTAATGAAAGCAAGAAAACTTTTGGAAGTAAACTTAAAATACTTGTTGCATCACACCAACATGCACTGGTGCAGGTTCATTTCTCCTGCTTGGACCAGGCGGGAAGACCAAATCAAACAGAACTATAGAAAGTGAATAGCACACCAATGTGCACTGGTGCGAGTTTATTTCTCCTACTTGGACCAGGCAGGGAAAACCAAATCAAACAAAACTGCAGAAAATGAATAGCACACCAACGTGCACTGGTGCAGGGTTATTTTTCCTGCTTGGACCAGGCAGGAAAACCAATCCGAAATTAGGTGCAGGAAATTAATAACACACCAACATGCACTGGTGCAGGGTTATTTCTCCTGCTTGGACCAAGAGGGAAAACCAATCTGAAATCAGATGTAGGAAAAGGAAATCTAACTACTTGACACTGCGGATCTGCTTTCACTCAAACAGGAATACATGTGTTGTAAATTAAATCACACTTCGCAGTATAAACATAAATTACAAGAACATAAAATAAGGTAAACGTGCTGGGTTGACTGAGCCTTAGCCAACCAGCGTGTTTCCCTTTCAAATAGAAGTGTTGCTCAGTACTTTATCAATTCATTAGCTTTCAAACATAGAAATACGATTTATGCAACACAAGGTGGAGCTCCCTTTCTTATTAATTCATAGAGGCAAATACATGAGTGAATACATAGTCTAGCCCAGATTTTGGTGATAACAAAAATACAAACCTGTTACTGCCTCCCTGGTTATATCTTTGTTCTATACAAACTCTATCAAACAATATCTCGTCCTATTTACATTCCTCGTTATTGTTAGAGCCTAGATTTTCCTTAGGCTGGAAAGGCAAGGTTCTAGGTCCACATCAAACCACGCTCAGCCTCGTAGCTAGCCCTACGAGGACAGGAGAGGGCTCTCTCCGGGTCAATCTCGGAAAAAAATGAGCGATGAGGCTCGAGATGACTGAAAAAGAAGCTAATTTTAGGCTAGGTTTGAAGTACAAAGGTTTGATTTGAGTTTTTAGAAGTTTTTGTGTTGAAATAGGGAAAGGCAAATTTGGGCTTGGGGATGAGGCACAGTTTTTGCAGAGGTCTGATTGGGGCAAGGAAGGCGATCATATTGATGCTTTTAAAGGGAATGAATGGGTAGATCAGACTGGTGAGGAGCTAAGGAGAGAAAGAATATTTTAAGGATTCTCCTTAAACAGATGAAAACATGGAAAATTAAACAAATTTAAAGGAAGAGCATAACAATCTACGGATTCTACCTTAACACTTCATTTGTTCAATTGCAGAAGATGAGAGTAAGGAAAATGATACACATAACAACTTACAATTACTGAGAGAAGCACACCATCAAAACATAAAGCCACATGGATCCCAAACAGTGCTGCAAAACCCTGGTCTTTCCTTAGCCAAAAATGCAGAGAAAATATGTACAATAGTATGCCAAAGCAATCCCAAGTGTCCAACCCTAAAAATGACTAAGAGAATACATGATATAGACTAGCCCAACCCATTCCCTCGCCTCTAGGGGTCGAGCTCATCATTCTAGGAGTTGTTTCAACCAATTCTAAAACAAGGACTGAAATCTAGGCAATCAAAACAACTTGCCTCTATATGTTAGGAAACTGATTCATTCATTAAATTTTCACTTGTTAGTGAATGAATCATCTAGAACAATTAAATAAGTGCCAAAATTACATCATGTTTATCTAATTACATCAATATAGATCAAAAATTACATCAAGAAGCAAAACTAGTCAAACTGGCTGAATTTCTGTGCTGGAAGGTGAAAAATTAGGCAAAAATCCTCTGTGCGCAGTGCCAAAATCTGTGTGTCGCGCCACTTTGGATCTGATTTTGAGGCACTTCCTGAAGTCCAAATTGAGCCCAAGTGTGCTTGTTGGAAATCTCTGCCTATCTACTTTCCAACCCAAGTGTAATTTCTGGATTTGGATGTCGTTTACCCCTCCAAAACTACAATCTCCCAAGACTGCTTCCTGTGTGCCAAAGTAGGGTCAGTGAGGTCATTTTTAGGGTGTTTTTGACCCTTTAGGCAACCCAAAACTTGATGAAATCCTTAGGTAATCCATGAGCATACATAAATTTTGATGACAAATCCAAAAATGTAAAGTTCTCCTCCTGGAGAGCCCCCAATGATAAGCACGCGCCAATTGGCGCTATGCACAGGGCAAAAAAAAACCTGTTTTTAAAGCCAAAAATTCAAAATTGACAAAATTTTCTCCAAATTCCTTGAAATTTGGGCTGAAAGTGCCTCATCAAGTGCCATGCTCAGCCAAAGAATCTTTGGCCAAGATCTGATGGCGATCATGCTCTTTTTTCCTCTTTTGCTTCTTTGTTGCCTTCTTCAATTTTGCCTTCAAATTTCTTATTCATGCCTTGGAACTCATATTGTGTGCCCTGTAATGGAAAACCATGTGCCTCAACAATGCTTTGTCCTTATCGGCCTTTCCAACAATCTTTCCAGGTGAATGTTGATTCTCTTGAGCCAAGACTCTTGATCATCATTAATCACTTGTTCCAATGTAGTGAACTCAATCCTCCTCCTTTGGGCAGCTTGGCGATTCTCGCGGATATTTTGCAACTCCATGATTTCTCGCTGATCTTCAAGTTCTTTGTTCCTCTACTCTAAGTATTTGATAATCCACTTAGCCCTCTCCAAGTTGAGGGATAAGGCGTTGATCTCTGTCTTCTGCTCCTGAATGACCTCTCTAAGATGTGCACTTTGCGGGCCCATGTCGGTATCGTCATCCTGAATGAGAATGATGTCAGTCTCTCGCTGACCTAAAGGCCCCTCATCCTACATTGGCCTCTTGCCTTGGTCCTGTACCTGCACTTGTGCTGCTGATGACGGCAACGAGACCCCTTCCACCCCAGGTGGAGATAGTACTCGTCGTGCTGCTGCAAACAATTCCCTCATGCCTCTCTGATAGGTAACATATGTCAGCACAATGGTAGTCTCTGCCTCCTGACCTCCATGCTGTTGTGAAGGTTCACTTGGATCATGAACAACCTCCTAATGAGCCGCTGAAGCTGGGAAGAACTCACGAGAGATGAAGTCTTCCCATGTGATACCCTGCAGGCCAAGCTGATGTACAACAATGATCTTGATGAGCACGTAATGATAAATGTTGTTGTGCTGCTGTTCTGGACTCTTCCTCCGCACAAGAGTGGTCATCCTTTTAATGTTTTGGTACATGAAATATGGAATGTTCATGAATTTCACTCTTGTGAAATGCATTAATAACCTGATATGGTAAGCATAGAGGCGTGAGAAGCGACCTTCACAACTGAAGTATCTGATAATGAGTCTCATCAACGGCACATAAGATTCCTTCAGAAATTGAAATGGGAATACTCTCCTGAGCTGCCTCAAATAGCTAGGCCTGATGTAAGGTTCATAATATGATCTATCCAGCTTCTGCCCTTTGTTCCACTCTTCCCCTATCTTCGGTATCCTGGTGGCCTGAGAGATGGTTTCTGGTGTCAAGGTAATGTCTACTCCAGCAAGAGTAACATGAATCTCATGAAAATGTAAAAAAAACAACCGAACTAACTACTGATGATGCTGGATCTGAGCGATCATCTCACAATACTGAAAGCATGACATTTGCTGAAAGCATGTCATCGCAAGCGAGCAGGCTTGCAATTGAGTTAAGGAAGTAGGCCCTTCTCTAACATGTCTGCCACCTTTTTGCGGCCTTCTCGACACATTAAGCTCAGTGGATGAGTCACTCCCTTGCTCACACTCTTGCTCATATGATGAACCTATCTCTGTCATAATGTTGCAATGTGTATGTTGAATAGGTGTTTAGTTTGGCAAAGAGAAATAAGTGATGTGTTTTCAATGCCAATGTGCCACAGGAAAATGAGGGAATGTGAGGAAGAATATGGGAGGGGGAAAATTAGATGATGGAGCTTGCCAAGTGAAAATGTGCAACAGTCACATTGAGGGATGTGGGAATGTAGGGATTTTGGAAGTGATATGGTGATAATGATATAGGAGGGGGAGAATGATGAGGAATGATATGAGTTTAGTATAGGGAAAATGGGAAGAAGGGATATGAGTGTTTTGGGAGTTTAATAATGATGGGATTATGAAAGGGAAGGAATCACAAATGAGAGAGGAGACTTGGCACCAAAATCATCATTTAAAAACACCAATTACAAAACCCTATGGAGCAGATTTTGATATAAATGTAGGGTTTATATTTTCAAACTTCAAACCTTTGAATTCTCCCTCCAAGCACCACCCAACACAAGTTAAATTCAATAGCAAGAAGGCTCAGACTTACTTGGAGCAAAAGACTTGGTGTTATTGAGTTTTGATGGCTGCCGGGATAAACAACTGGCCTGTAGGCTCTATGCACCGCGCGCAAGCCCAGTGCGCCGTGCGGCCTGTGTGCGTCGTGCCAGTGTAATTTAACACTGAGAATTTTCCCTCTGTACGTCGCGACCTCCTCCAATGCACCGCGCAGCCTTTCATTGCACAGTGTCAGCCGTTGAAAAACACAATTTGGTCCTCCAATCCTCCAGTTGATATCCTTTGACCTCTTGGCACAGCAAAATGTGTTTCAAGTGATGAACATGGCTCATGGAGTAATGGGTTGATTTTTTATGCAATAGTGATGAATTTGTGCTTTTGAGGTCCTGTGCGCCGCGCACAAACCTAGTGCGCCGCGTCGTGTGGGTGCGTCGCGCCCTTGAGAAAATACATAGTGTATTTCTGCTCTGTGCACCACGCCACCTGTTGTATGCGCCGCGCTACCTTAAACTCACACAGTCGGCCTCTTTCAAACACATTTTTCCTCTTACACTTTCAAAACATGATTGCTCCCTTGTATTCTGAATGACACTTGTTGCAAAGGAATAAATAGCTTTGAGAAATATCTTGACAAGAGATGGTTTTGATTTTTACCTCTTCAAAACCCATTTTCTTATGTTTAGTTTTTGGCACTTTTTCATAATTAATACAACTCTGTCTTTTTGTTTCCCCCTTGATTTTTGACTTGGAATGATGAATTTCTTGGCAATTTTTGCAGGGATGGTGGCATGTCTTGACTAAGGAAGACCAGGGCTGCGTCTGGAGATTTCAACAACTGAAAAACTTTTTTGAAAATTACATGGCAATATACACAAAAAACGAAATGTCGACTTTGCTTCAAAACAGAGTTTTGAACAAAATTCATAATCTATCCATATGACGATGAAATTCTTTGAAATGAGAACTTATTAAGGACCTCCCTGCTGGCTTTATTAGACATTTTGAAGACACAACTTGAGAAACCCTAGACCTAGTGACTAAAACGACTCTTACTATTTAAAAGACTAAAATAGGGTTGTAAATGACTCCAAAAACTTGATTTTGATGGACAGACCTGAGCCAGCATGGTAAGGCATGAGGAGTAATGACCAACAAGTCCCTTCCGTCGGATTATGGCATGCCCCTAGCAGAATGCAACTGAGTGAAGCGAGCGAGACACCTACAAATGAAATGCAATAAAGAGAAATGATCTCTGACGGAGGGATGTAAAGACCGACTCTAACATTGGCTTCAATGGGGATGGTAGGTCCTTGGAGGTGCCAAGAACGGCAGATCTCTGGAAGAGCTAGACAGTGCCTTCATCCATTGGGCTATGGAGTCCATTATTTCAAGAAATCGACACAAGACTGATGACTCTTTTATTGACTCAAACTGACTCAATTATGAAACCAAAATGAATGAAAAATTTACTCGACAAACTGAACCCAAAACTGAAATCTTTCTTCAGGATTATAGCCTTCACTTCGGGCCCCAAACTGGAGAAAAGATCACAGTGCACTCTTGCAATGAAACTAAAATAAAATGGTATGTATAGTGACAATGTGGACAGCAGAAACAACTCAGAAATGATACCTCTTGAGCAGCTGACCATTGAACGGCCCTCCGAGACATTCTTCTCCATTCATCTCCTTCAGAAGAAAAGCATTCCGACCATGATATGCAGCAATTTTGTAAGGACCTTTCCAGAGATTTTCGAACTTACCGTGCTTACCCTTGTCCTCATTCCTTGCATCCCATTTCAGCACCACTTCCTCCAATTGGAATCTGTCCACCTTCGCTTTTCTGTCATAGATTTTCTTAATCTTCTCCTGCAACTTGGACGTGTTTTGGAAGACTTCTTCTCGTGTATGCTGCAAATGGATCATCTGATTTAATCTTCTTTGCATAGGATCTTCCTCACTGCTGGCTTCCTGAAGAAGTTTGACTACCAGAGCTACTAGAGAAGTAGGAAACATTGTATCAACTCCATAAACAAGCTCAAAGGGAGACATACCAATGGATTTCTTTTGGCTGACCCGATCTGCCCAAAGTGCATTGACCAACTTCTTATGCCAACTCTTCTTGTTAATTTCCAGCAGTTTCTTGATGATGTTGACTAAAGATTTATTAGATGACTCCACCAAACCATTGCCTTGCAGATGATAGGCGGTTGAGTGACCCAAAATGATTTTATACGTGTTACAAAACTCAATCATCCTCTTTGATTTAAAAGATGTTGCATTGTCAGCGATTAACTTATTCGGGCAACCAAAACAAGATAATATATTATTCTCAAGGAATGAAATAATTACCGCATCCATAGCTTTCCTGGTGGGAATTGCTTCGATCCATTTCGTGAAATAATCTGTTGCCGTGAGAATCCATCGATGCTGACCGGAAGAAGCAGGATGAATTTCACCAATGAAATCCAACCCCCACTGCTGAAAAGGGGCACTCACCTCAATGGGCTTAAGCGGCAAAGGCTGTAATTTCTGCCTTCCTTCAAAAATCTGACATTGATGACAGCTCTTGACCACTTTATATACATCAGCAAACAATGTTGGCCAGTAGTATCCTGCATGGAGAATTTTGTTTGCCGTTGTTTTCCAAAAGAGGTGACCGCCACAATCTCCTTTATGGAAATCCTCCATGACTTGCTATGCTTCTCCTCCACTAAATAATTCAACAAAACGCCATCGGGATCTTTCCAATAAAGTGCAGAATTTAAAATACAAAACTTTGTAGCCTTCAATTTGAGAGTTCTACCTTTATTTCTAGCCATGCCGGGTGGTGGTGACAAATTTTGCAGCACACATATGATATCTGAATACCACGGGGAAAGAACAAACATTTCAGATACCTGAATTGACGAACCTTCCTCATTTTCATCAGACATAGCAGCGATCAGATTATGTCTAAAGCGTGCAAGTTTGTTTCAGCCATTAACTTTGCCAATCCCTGACCTTTAACAAGCTTGGTGGGCTTTATCTCCACATCGTACTCCAACAAGGCTGCAATCCACTTGCCTCGTCTTCCTTCTGGGTTGCTCTGCACTAAAATGTCCTTGACAGCAGCGTTAGGAACATAAGCCAAAGTATGAGAATGCAAAATATATACCCAAAAATCTTTTAATGCCTTCACAAGTGCAAGGGCTTGCTTTTCAATGATGTTGTACCTCAAGGCTGCATCTCTTATAGTTCGTCTGAAAAAAGAAATTGGTCTTTCATAGTCATCTCTCTTCTGCATTAAGACAGTTGCCATTGTATGCTCCAAGGCAAAATAAAACAATATAAAATCCTAAGTGTAGTCTGGGCTGATTAGAATCGGAGCTGAAGAAAGAGATAATTTGACTAAGTTGAAATATTTTACAGCCTCTTCCGTCCACGTCACTTGGTTGTCCTTCTTAAGCATGTTTGTAATCTCTCTTAGATGTTCAGCAAGATTAGGAACAAAGCGGCGGAGAAAATTCATCTTACCATTAAACGATTGAATCTCTTTCTTATTCCGGGGAAAATCAATTTGCTGAATCGCTTCCACACATGCTGGATCAATACGAATGCCATATTTTGATATGATGTGCCCAAGTAGTTTTCCCTCATCCATGCCAAACAAGCTCTTCTTTGGATTCAGCGACACACCATATTTTATGCACTTTTGAAAGACAATTTTCAAATGATACAAGTGTTCTTCATCTGATTTGGAAAACACGATCAAATCATCAAGATACACAACCAAAAAGACATCCTTCTCATTTGCGAAAGCCAAGTCCATTACCCGCTGAAAAGTGGCACCCGCGTTCTTCAAACCGAAAGGCATTTTGGTGTAACGAAAAGTTCCCCACGGGGTGGTGAACGCTATTTTGTCCTGGTCATCTTCATGGACCAAAATTTGGTTATATCCAGAATAACCATCGCATAGCGACATCCGAGATGCTCCAACTACTCGCTGAAGTATATGATCCATTTTGGGCAGCGGATAATTATCCTTCAATGAAACTTTATTGAGATTCCTAAAATCAATGCACAGGTGAATCTCGCCTGTCTTATTTCATACGGGCACCAAGTTAGAGATCTAATTAGAAAATCTGATGGGAACAATGATCACTGATTTGTACAACCAATTTATCTCCTTCTCAATTGATGGCAGCAGTTTTGGATTTAGCCTTCTCAACTTCTGTTTGAAAGGTTTTTGATTAGGCTTGATAGGAATGGTATGCTGAATTATATTGGTATCATATGTCTTCAAGTCAGAATAATCCCAAGCAAACACATCAGCAAAAGATGACAATAAACTGATATATTTGGCCTTTACCTTGTGTGGCAGTGCTTTGGACAATTTTACCAATTTTGGATTGGTCGTTGTTCTGATATTGACCTCTTCAACACCTTTCTCTGTTGGCTGCAATGTTGGCTTGCGTGCTACGTCATCTTGATCAAAGAGCTCTTCTAAAGGTATCAAGCCTTTAGGAATGATGTTATCCTTTAACTGCAACACTTCCATTTTATTGATCTACACATCATCTTTACCATCATCATTTTCTACATCAATTGAGGTGTCCTTGAACTTACCTTTGTTTTGTAGAAAATCATCAATTTCCTCATCATCTTGGAAAACTTGCCAATATCTCTGATTGTCCGGGACAATCGGACGATGCTTGACATGGATTTCAAATTTATTACTTGAGTTCATAGGAATCTTCAAATTGCTTGCTGCCTTAGCAAGTGCATCAACAATTCCATTTTGAATGTGAGGCACACACATCAAGGTATAATCTGAAAACAATTTCAGGATATATAGGACAGCATTGTGGTAAGCTCACATCCGAGGATGTTTTGCTTGATACTCACCTTTAACTTGCTTTATCACCAATTCGGAGTCGCCATATACAACAATCCTCTTAGCATTGAGCTTCCTTAGAATTTTTAGGCCAGCAATCAAAGCTTTGTACTCAGCCTCATTCTTCGAACAATCAAAAGCAAGCTTGTAGGAACATACCCACACATTACTAGGCACTTTGTTCGTGGCGGAGAGAGGACTGCATACCCAAATACCAATTCCAACACCATCATTTCCCACTGCACCATCGAAATCCATGGTCCACAGGCCGTCTTCATCTTCTTCTAGGTGTTGAAACTCTGTGGCCTCTGTTTTTCCTGCTTGCTGTCCATTGTTTTGGGCTGATTTCTCAACGGTATTCTGTTTTTTGTGTCCTTCTTTATTCAAAACTTCTCTGAAATTCTCTACTATCTCTGGAATATCATCTACTACAACTAATTGACTATCAATATCATTGAAACTATCTGAATACAAAACAAAAGACTCTAAATCTGTATGTACATAATTAATTGGATGATTGATTGGTTTCTCCTTGCTTGTAATCATGTATTTCATTTTTTATTCCTGGTACAATTTTCTCATTTGGCCAAACACAGGAATCGTTGCATAGGAGAAATATATTTGTAAGGTCCCTTTCAATTTTGCTCCCCAAGACCTGGAAAGAAGCATACCAAACCTGGAAGGAATGTCTGCCACAACAACATCCATCAAAACATTCTTTGTGGGTATCTGATCCAAACTTACGACCAAGTCTTTGATAAGCCCAATACATCTTACTCTGATAGAATCAAATGAAAAGAGATCATGGTATCTCTTTGTGACATCCAAACCCAACTTCTCCATGATAGCTTTCGGCATAAGATTGTGGGAAGCGTCAGAATCAAACATGGCATTATGTAACACAAACTCATGCAATCTCAAACTGATATAAAAAGGTGGCACATCGTTGTCCGTAGACTCACCATTCAATGTTGGCCCAAACATTAGCTCGGGTTGATCATCCTCCACACTCACCATATCAAACATTGGATCAAAATTCAAAACTTTAGAGACTTGACCTCTATAATCATTGTTCCTCATTAGTTCAGTCAAGGGAATGGAAACCTTTAATTTATAAATTTCATTTTCTAAACTAAGAGTTGAGGGCCTTTCTACCTCCTTGGCTAGAACATATTTTCTTTCAGCTTTATCTTTTGGAACAACAGGCTGATTTGACTTTTCCGTTGATGGTGACTTGCTGATATTGGGATCAACTGCCTCTTTCCCTTTCCTTTGTGCATCAGGTGCCTCATTCTTGGATGCTGGAGCTTCTTTTCTCTTCGGGATTGGGTTGATGGGTACATTTCTACTTCTAAGTGAATACTGACGCTGCTATGCAGACAACGCATTCATATAGCCTCTTTGGTACTCAACTGATTCTTCTTCAAGAGCCGTGTCATTAGCCAAAATATAATCCTCATCCTTTTGTACTGTTGAATTTCCTGCATACTCATCATCCTCAGTGATAAAGGTGGGCATATCATCAGGAGTAAAGAAGTGATTTTCCTCTCCTAGTACATTGTCTTCATCATCAGATTCAGGACCAACAAAATTCTGCTGAAGAGGTTTCTTTACTTGCTGCTGTTGTGATGCCCGTTCTTGTGCTCGCTGCTCACGTTGTTTGATCCTATATTGTGGCTGCTGCTGGCCACGAAAATTGGGATTCCGAATCTGCGGTTCAGGCTTGTCAAGTGCTAATCTTTCAATCATCTTTTCTACCTTGTGGAGTACTTGATCTAATGTCGAAGCTTCTTCCTTTATTGAAACTCTCTTCTCGGCTTTCAATCTAGCTCTTTTGTCATTCAAATTGGCCTCAACACTAACAGCAATTTTCTGCATCTCTTCTAAGGTAGGCGGATCTCTCTCTCGCAATTGATACGCCATATCAGGATCAAAACCATCCAGGAACTTAAGCAAAGCTGACTTTTTAGATGGCCTTACATCATTGGGAATTGCATTGTAAACCATATTGAATCTATTACAGTAGTCTTGCACGGACTCACCGACATTCCGCTTGATCTTGGTATATTCGGAAGTGATTTGAAGAATATCTTTCTTGACCTCCCAACAATCCAAAAATTGTTTTTGGAGCTCTTCTAATGTAGGAATACTTCTAGCTACCAAAGCTCTGAACCATTTTCTTACCTCGCCGCCAAAAGTTTGCACAAAGAGTCTCATTGTTACATTTTCTTCATCAATTTCATACCACTCAAAGAAATCCGACATTTTGTCCACATGTTGTTGAGTCGGACCACTTTGAGGAGTGCCATCGAACAATGGAATCTTACTTTGATAATCTGCGGGCACGTCATCCAAAACTTGAGGTAGTGCAAGAGGAGAAAATCGAGCAGCCATCGCTCTTGGTGGATTTGCAATCGGCCTTGGAGATGTTGGGGGAGTAGGTGCAGCTGAGGTGTGAGGTGTATGAGGAGGGGTGTGCGGAGGAGAAGCACTTTTGAGCGTAGAAGGAGTAGATGAAGGTGAATTGATTGCAGACTTTTGATCAGTAATAATAGGCTGCACAGGGATGGTGGGAATGAAGAGCGATTCAGTAGGATTTCTGGAGGTGGATGCCGTGATGGAAGATCCAATGGTAGCAGATGCAGTTTCTAGAAAATCAATGATATTTTTCACCTCAATTGTAGTTTGGATTTGTCTTAAAATAAAATTCTCAATAGACTTATTAGACTTTTCAATGTTAAGAGCTGCAATGAAATCCGGATTTGGGACTGTAGAATCAAGAGCACTTTCAGACTTGGTTTTAAACAATGACAATTCAAACATTTCATCAAAATCAAGTTCTTCAAGATATTCAAAAATGGCATGACATGAACGGGATTTAATCACGGGAGTCACAGAGCTTGCTTGACAAAGGAGTCTTGGAATCAAATTGGGATTTTCGTAGACAGGAGGCAGATTTGGATCTGGATTAGCTCTGGTATGTCTTCTTGAAGCCAGTGTGCTTTTTTCAAACGATCAAAGGAACATAAACAACTTTCTCAGCCTATAAATTCGTAAGCTGATCATCCACAGCTTCGAATTATCAAATGTACTGGGGTTTTCTCAAGTTAGAGTTCTCGTTAATGAGACTAGACCAGAGATTGACTGAAGTAGTGTTTATCTACTTGCGCTCATGCAAAGCAAAAGCGTTTCGAAGGCTACCTGGCTAATCTTCAGACTCCTTCTGTAGTTTCAAAATGAAGAATACTAACACACAATCAAATTCTCCCTAGTATGGTCGCCACCATGTTAGAGCCTAGATTTGCCTTAGGTTGGAAAGGCAAGGTTCTAGGTCCACATCAAACCACGCTCAGCCTCTTAGCTAACCCTACGAGGACAAGAGAGGGCTCTCTTCAGGTCAATCTCGGCAAAAGATGATCGATGAGGCTCGAGATGACTGAAATAGAAGCTAATTTTAGGCTAGGTATGAAGTACAAAGGTTTGATTTTAGTTTTTAGGAGTTTTTGTGTTGAAATAGGGAAAGGCAAATTTGGGCTTGGGGATGAGGCACAGTTTTTGCAGAGGTCTGATTGGGGCAAGGAAGGCGATCGTCTTGATGCTTTTAAAGGGAATGAATGGGTAGATCAGACTGGTGAGGAGCTAAGGAGAGTAAGAAGATTTCAAGGGTTCTCCTTAAACAGATGAAAACATGGAAAATTAAACAAATTTAAAGGCATAGCATAACAATCTATGGATTATACCTTAACACTTCATTTGTTCAATTGCAGAAGATGAGAGTAAGGAAAATGATACGCATAAAAACTTACAATTACTAAGAGAAGCACACCATCAAAACATAAAGCCACATGGATCCAAAATAGTGCTGCAAAACCCTAGTCTTTCCTTAGCCAAATATGTAGAGAAAATATGGACAATAGTATGCCAAAGCAATCCCAAGTGTCCAACCCTGAAAATGACTAAGAGGATACATGATATAGACTAGCCCAACCCATTCCCTTACCTCTATGGGTCGAGCTCATCATTCTAGGAGTTGTTTCAACCAATTCTAAAACAAGGACTGAAATCTAGGCAATCAAAACAACTTAACTCTATATGTTAGGAAACTGATTCATTCATTAAATTTTCACTTGTTAGTGAATGAATCATCTAGAAAAAGTAAATAAGTGCCAAAATTACATCATGTTTATCTAGTTACATCAATATAGATCAAAAATTACATCAAGAAGCAAAACTAGTCAAATTGGCCGAATTTCTGAGCTGGAAGGTGAAAAATTGGGCAAAAATCCTTTGTGCGCCGCGCCAAAATCTGTGTCCGTCGCGCCACTTTGGAGATGATTTTGAGGCACTTCATGAAGTCCAAATTAAGCCTAAGTGTGCTTGTTGGAAAGCCCTACCTGTCTACTTTCCAACCCAAGTGGAATTTCTAGATTTGGATGTAATTTACCCCTCCAAAACTACAATCTCCCAAGGCTGCTTCCTGTGTGCCAAAATAGGGGCAGTGAGGTCATTTTTAGGGTGTTTTTGACCCTTTAGGAAATCCAGAACTTGATGAAATTCTTAGGTAATCCTTGAGAATACACAAATTTTGATGACAAATCCAAAAATGTTAAGTTCTCCTCCTGGAGAGCTCGCAATGATAAGCGTGCACCAAGTGGCGCTACGCACAGGGCGGAAAAACCCTGTTTTTCAAGCCAAAAACTCAAAATTGACAAAATTTTCTCCAAATTCCTTGAAATTTGGGCTGAAAGTGCCTCATCAAGTGCCATTCTCAGCCAAAGAAGCTTCGGCTAAGATCTGAAGACGATCATGCTCTTTTTTCCTCTTTTGCTTCTTTGTTGCCTTCTTCAATTTTGCCTTCAAATTTTTTATTCGCGCCTTGGAACTCATATTGCGTGCCCTATAATGGAAAACCATGTGCCTCAACAATGCTTTGTCCTTATCAGCCTTTTCCAACAGTCTTTCCAGGTGAATGTTGATTGTCTCGAGCCAAGACTCTCGATCATCATTAATCACTTGTTCCAATGTAGTGAACTCAATCCTCCTCCTTTGGGCAGCTTGGCGATTCTCGCGGATATTTTGCAACTCCATGATTTCTTGATGATCTTCAAGTTGTTTGTTCCTCTACTCTAAGTATTTGATAATCGACTTAGCCTCTCCAAGTTGAGGGATAAGGCATCGATCTCTGTCTGCTGCTCCTGAATGACCTCTCTAAGATGTGCACTTTGCGGGCCCATGTCGGTATCGTCATCCTGAATGAAAATGATGTCAGTCTCTCACTCACCTGAAGGCCCCTCATCCTGCATTGGCCTCTTGCCTCGGTCTTGTACCTACACTTGTGCTGCTGATGACGGCAACGAGACCCCTTCCCCCCCAGGTGGAGATAGTACTCTTCGTGTTGCTGCAAACAATCCCCTCATGCCTCTCTGATAGGTAACATATGTCAGCACAATGGTAGTCTCTGCCTCCTGACCTCCATGCTGCTGTGAAGGTTCACTCGGATCATGAACAACCTCCTGATGAACCTCTGAAGCTGTGAAGAACTCACGGGAGATGAAGTCTTCCCATGTGATACCCTGCAGGCCAAGCTGATGTACAACAATGATCTTGATGAGCGCGTAATGATAAATGATGTTGTGTTGCTGTTCTGGACTCTTC
This sequence comes from Pinus taeda, assembly GCA_000404065.3. Taxonomy (NCBI): domain Eukaryota; kingdom Viridiplantae; phylum Streptophyta; class Pinopsida; order Pinales; family Pinaceae; genus Pinus; species Pinus taeda. The sequence goes on along the minus strand of APFE031695837.1, from coordinate 63,477 downwards.
CTCTGCACAAGAGTGGTCATCCTTTTGATGTTTTGGTACATGAAATATGGAATCTTCATGAATTTCACTCTTGTGAAATGCATCAATAACCTGATATGGTAAGCATAAAAGTGTGAGAAGCGACCTTCACAACTGAAGTATCTGATAATGAGTCTCATCAATGGCGCATAAGATTCCTTCAGAAACTGAAATGGGAATACTCTCCTGAGCTGCCTCAAATAGCTAGGCCTGATGTAAGGTTCATAATATGATCTATCCAGCTGTTGCCCTTTGTTCCACTCTTCCCCTATATTCGGTATCTCGGTGGCCTGATAGATGGTTTCTGGTGTCAAGGTAAAGTCTACTCCAGCAAGAGTAACATGACTATCATGCAAATGTAAAACAAACAACCGAACAAACTCCTGATGATGCTGGATCTGAGTGATCATCTCACAATACTGAAAGCATGACATTTGCTGAAAGCATGTCATCGCAAACGGGCAGGCCTGCAATTGAGTTAAGGAAGCAAGCTCTTCTCTGACATGTCTACCACCTTTTCGCGGACTTCTCAGCACATTAAGCTCAGTGGATGAGTCACTCCCTTTCTCATACTCTTGCTCATATGATGAACCTGTCTCTGCCATAATGCTGCAATGTGTATGTTGAATAGGTGTTTGGTTTGGCAAAGAGAAATAAGTGATGTGTTTTCAATGCCAATGTGCCACAGGAAAATGAGGGAATGTGAGGAAGAATATGGGAGAGGGAAAAGTAGATGATGGAGCTTGCCAAGTGAAAATGTGCAACAGTCACATTGAGGGATGTGGGAATGTAGGGATTTGGAAGTGATATGGTGATAAATGATATAGGAGGGGGAGAATGATGAGGAATGATATGAGTTTAGTATAGGGAAAATGGGAAGCAGGGGTATGAGTGTTTTGGGAGTTTAATAATGATGGGATTATGAAAGGGAAGGAATCACAAATGAGAGAGGAGACTTGGCACTAAAATCATCATTTAAAAACACCAATTACAAAACCCTATGGAGCAAATTTCGATATAAATGTAGGGTTTATATTTTCAAACTTAAAACCTTTGAATTCTCCCTCCAATCACCACCCAACACAAGTTAAATTCAATAGCAAGAAGGCTCAGACTTACTTGGAGCAAAATAATTGGCGCTATTGAGTTTTGATGACTGCCGGGATAAACAACTGGCTTGTAGGCTCTGTGCGTCGCGTGCAAGCCCAGTGCGCAGCGCGGCCTGTGTGCACCGCGCCAGTGTAATTTAACAGTGAGAACTTGCCCTCTGTGCGCCGCGTGGCTTGTGTGCACCGCGACCTCCTCCGATGCACTGCGCAACCTTTCAATGCACAGTCTCAGCCGTTGAAAAACACAATTTGGTCCTCCAATCCTCCAGTTGATATCCTTTGACCTCTTGGCATAGCAAAATGTGTTTCAAGTGATGATCATGGATCATGGAGTAATGGGTTGATTCTTGATGCAATAGTGATGAATTTGTGCTTTGTAGGTCCTATGCGCCGCGCACAAACCCAATGCGCCACATCGTGTGGGTGTGCCGCGCCCTTGAGAAAATACACAGTGTATTTCCGCTCTATGCGCCGCGCTCTGTGGGTGCACTGCGCCACCTGTTTTATGCGCCGCGCTACCTTAAACTCACACAGTTGGCCTCTTTCAAACACAGTTTTGCTCTTACACTTTCAAAACATGATTTCACCCTTGGATTCTGAATGACACTTGTTGCAAAGGAATAAATAGCTTTGAGAAATATCTTGACAAGAGATGGTTTTGATTTTTACCTCTTCAAAACCTATTTTCTTATGTTTAGTTTTTGGCACTTTTTCATAATTAATACAACTCTGTCCTTTTGTTTCCCCCTTGATTTGTGACTTGGAATGATGAATTTCTTGGCAATTTTTGCAGGGACGGTGTCATGTCTTGACCAAGGAAGACTAGGGCTGCACCTGGAGATTTCAACAACTGAAAAAATAAATAAATAAATAAATAAATAAATAAATAAATAAAAATAAAAATAAAAATAAAAATAAAAATAAATAAATAAAATAAAATAAAATAAAATAAAACAAAAAAAAAATATATTATATATATTATAATATATATATATGAAAATTACATGGCAATATACACAAAAAACGAAATGTCGACTTTGCTTCAAAACAGAGTTTTGAAGAAAAGTCATAATCTATCCATATGACGATGAAATTCTTTGAAATGAGAACTTATTAAGGACCTCCCTCAGGCTTGTTGGCTTTATTGGACATTTTGAAGACACAACTTGAGAAACCCTAGACCTAGTGACTAAAATGACTCTTACTAATCAAAAGACTAAAACAGGGATGTAAGTGACTCCAAAAACTTGATTTTGATGGATAGACCTGAGCCAGCATGGTAAGGCATGAGGGGTAATGAACAACAAGTCCCTTCCGTCGGATTATGGCATGCCCCTAGCGGAATGCAACTGAGTGAAGCGAGCGAGACAGCTACAAATGAAATGCAATAAAGAGAAATGATGTCTGACGAGGGGATGTAAAGACCGACTCTAACAGTTATATAGATCCTTGGCTAAAGGACAAAAGGATCATTTTAACAAATTACATAACTGATATGTAGAATTTAGCTTTCGGCCTTCAAAATTAGGCAATTTATCAAAAATGGTCGTAGCCAATCTCTGGTTGTTCGTTCTTCATAAATCCGATCTCAGCTACCTTTGATCGACCCTGTTGTCGTGGCTGAAGCTCAGCTGCCTTCAAATCTATCCTGCTCTCGTGGCTGAGGCAGCGCAAAACGAGGCAGTGATCAAGGAGGTCCGAATCTGCTACAAAGATTCGTGTGCTGGCACCGGTACAAGATTCGATCCTGCACTAGGATCAGTAGTCACAGTAAGCACTTGACTACCAAACAAACATTAGAGATATTGATAAGTTACAAGAGTGATTATAAGCAAGAAATCACATAATAAATAATTAATTAATGCTAAGTTAAGTTTAAAATATGAAATATAAAGTTCATGCGAAATATGTCATCATTCTTGGACTAGTGCAATATGAGGGTGTATAAGAGAGGTAAAACAGCGGTAAATGGTTATGATTTAGGAAGGGAGAAATGGTCAAAAGAGAGCAATTTAGGGGGCTAACAGCAAGTCCATGAAATCTCGAGCAGTTTATCATTGGCACAAGTTATGAAAAAGGATCCCATCGAGCCACATCACCCCAGAAGTTCTATCCTTGGGAGTCTTTCAACACAGTGCATGTGTAAAAGCCTGGGGTGATGTAGCAGTGGAACACTATGGCATACACATAATCTTGGTTGGGTGTAGTGCAGCCCCATAGTACATGTCACCCCAGAGTATTCTCCCCAGGGGAATCTCAAAGGATGCATATTATGAAAAATGTTGGGGGCTAAGGTAAAGCATTTATACTTGGTTTTATGTGCATTATGTGACAACAAGAATGCAATTATAGTGCATGTTGATTAATCCCTCGGGGATATAGCACAAAGGGGCACCCAAAATCCATTGTTGTATTGGTTTCACATGTTAATGTGACCAATGGCCTAAGGGGTATTTACAATTAAAAGGCACGTTGGGCATAAGATTTTATGCCTTCAGTCTATATACAAGATCATTGTATGATGAGGCTAAAACATTAAGCACCATAACTGTAAATGACATGAACAAGTTGGAAACTCTTTAGCATTATAAGGTATGTTTGGCACTTATGCCATATTTGGGAGTCTGCTATAGATTAGAGGAGAAGGTTTAAACAGGTCAACAACATTTGATTGTTAGAAAATTATATATTACAGAGAAATGGAACACATAAAATATTGCAGTAACACAAACACAAAAAACACATCAAATAAGAGAGATACAGATACACATGGTTCACCCAATTTGGGCCACGTCCATGGAGAAACAACCAATCCTTCCTTTTATATTATCAACCAAAATGAAGAGATACAACCTATAGCAGATCCGTTGTAATTTCCCCTTCACTCTCACACAATCTCCTCTCTCTTTATCACTCAAAATACACATACACATAGCTGCAATACAATTCCCTCATATAAATTGAGGGGTTTCCTTCTAGGGAAAAAAACCCTAAGTTAAACATAACTTCTATCGTCAAATCATCTACCTAATGAACGACCCAAATTGACTACGAAATTACAATATTTTACAAGGAAATTTTACATCTATTTTTAGCTTGGGGGGCATTTCCCTCGAACCCCTGAGGTGGGGACAAGTCACCCATGCACCCCCCATGTGGAGGGGTGTACAGTCTTCCTGGGGTATACATCTGGTTGAAACAAAGACCTCTGAATCAGGAAGATAACTAGGCTACATACCTAACATTGATGACTTCACCAATTTTAGCAGTGCACCAAAGGAATTGTTGGAGTCAATACTGATTGAAAACATAGTTTATTCAATGTAATGAGGACCATGATGATCAGAGAAATAATGGATCATTGACCATAGTAATTTACGTCATCGTGATCATAGCATTTATGCATCAGTTCACTAAATAAGCAAGGAGAACAATGTTGTGTAATTAAAATCTATGATAGCGTGAAATCATATTTGGAGAGCCTAAAAAGGTTGAAATGGAGACCATGATTGTGTATGATGGTTGAGTAAATTCTACCCATACTCGGGTTATCGATATAGATCAGTTGTGTGTTCCCAACAAGAAATGTAGTTATGAGATTGAGAAAATTTTCTTGTCTCAAGTAAATTGAGCCCACACTCATGTTCTTAATTGAAGATCAGTAACCCCCCGGATGGGGGTGCTGGCACGTCAGATGGGGTCGAGCCACATGCCCAGCATGTGCCGCCCCGTGCTAACAATACAGTTTAATGGGATATCGCCGCCAAAGTATATTGTTCAGTTGCCCGAGCTCTTGGCATTCAATGCCGAGCAGGGTGAAACGATGGGGATGCAGGATGCAGTTAATGCTCGCTCTCATCGAGGGAAGGATGCAAGTTTTCAAGGGGAAGGTGAATCGATGCAAGCTCATTGGTATGGTGAAGCTCGGGCGGTGCAAGCGCAGAGGAATTCTGGACGGGTGGATGTTTTACCACCTCAATTCGCAGTCTTGGCATTCTGTCGCTGCAACTCAAGTAATTGCCTCAGGTGGGGGAAGCAATTTAAGGGCTATCGAAGTAAATTGGATGCGAGAAGGGAAATTTCTCCCTCAGGCAAATTTTGCTCGGTGGTTGTTACGCCTGTGTGTGGTTTGTGGCAAGGTCCGCACTGTGTTTGTTATTACAATTCACTTCAGGTACACGAGGGAGGCAACGGGGAGTCCATGGCAAAGCTGCGAGAACGGCAACCGAGCAGAAGGGGACCTGGGCGAGGTTCATCCTCTCGCCCCCCTGCAGCAGATGAGCACCATCACTGCTGCTGCTGCTATTGCTACAGGAGGGCAAGAGCCACACCAATTCAAGTCGGGCAGTTCATGGAGGTTGGCAGCTCAAGTGAAGGAGAGCCAATGCTTCCAGCATTCGGCTCAGTCGTGTTCACCCTGGGCAGCTCAAAGGATAAGGCAGGTATCAATGCTCATATTTCAGTTCTCTTCACTAAAGTTCTTGAGGGCAATGATGGTGGAAAGCTACCAGGTTCGGCGGAGCCACCTCCAGAGGGCATTGGTGAGGAGAGTCCTGTGTTGCAGCCACCAATTGAGGCAGGCACCTCTGGGAAAGAGATCCTGCAAGCCCCTTCTCATCCCCCGAAGCCGGAACCTCAGGCCACCGCAAAGGATCCATGGGCCATTTGGGAAGGAGTCCCTGAGGGCCAAGGTTGGAGATATATCGTGGAAGAAGAGCCCGAGGACTGATCCTCCGATGCACGCACCAGCACATGCCTTTCTCTCTCGGCTCTGGTCTAAGCTAAAGGTCTCTGCGGGTATTTGGGTTTTTCTCATCACTGTGTTTGTTTATTTTCAGTTTTTAATATTGTCTTGTTTATGTCGGTCTCGCGTTGGGACAAGGTCCACTGTAAGTTCTTTGATGGACAAGGTTCACAGTTAGTTTTTGATAGAGGCCCCTGCGTGGGCCGTCCCGTTCATGTTTAGCTCAGTGTTGTTCTATGTTCTGGTGTAGTCATGTCTTTTTGGTCTTTTGCCTCAGCAAGTTTTGGAGGAATGATGGAATGTCCTGTAGGTGCTACCCCTGCGAGGGAGCTTTTTGCATCAAGTTAAGCTATCCAAGGTGCCACTACTGGCCCTGGACAGCCTGTCTCACTGTATGTAAAGTTTACCTGTAAATATAATACAATAGACTAGCTAGCTTTTACCGAGAAAAAAAAAATTTGAAGATCAGTAACCCAGGCTGTAGGACTTATTAATTAAATGATGAGCTAACATAGATTGTTGTTCTCTGTATAACATAGAAACAAAACTAAGGATTGCATCGGTGCAATTTTGGGGAGTGTTATTGTGTGTTGAGTGAGTGGGTGAGTAGTGTGTGAATTGCAAAGTGTGAAGCAAAGCTAAATGTGTAGAGAAGAGGGTTGCAGAGAGTGTGCTTACAGAGCAGAGAGGAAGGAGATGTAAGAGACAATAGACTAGGTTCTTTATGTTTTTTATGTAATAGAAGTAGGCCTCTATTACTCAATTTAAAAATTGTATAAAAAATAGTACAGTTTGTTGAAGCAAGATGTGGCTGTTGGGTCCCTATAATACTAGTGATTACCCCATTACTATGGTAGTTGTACCCCTTATTAATATTGTTGTGCCCCTATTGCCCCCATATTGTTATTACTGTGCCCCATAGAATCCCTCTATTGTTATTTTTGTGGCTTATATTATTATTGTTAGGTCGGCTGGGTTATATTATGACTCCTTAGACTCCTATATATAGAAAGGAGGTCTTTTCATTTGTATCATCGGAGAATTGTTCATTTATGTAATGTAAAGGAGGTTGCCCCCTCGAAGAGGCTGAATTCTAAGGCGTTGATCTATCTTTTCTATCTTTTCTTGAGCTGGTTTCATAACATTTGGTATCAGAGCTTTGGATTCTAGGGTTTCGCTGCTCCAAACAGGTCATCGTGGCATTTTCACTATAACTTTTTTTCTGCGACGTTTCAGACATCGAAAAAAAAAACCCATTTGAGAAGACATCGCGCTGAATCTCGGGTCCGAATTTCAGAGCTTTTTGTGCTATATTTTCGGAGATATGAGCTGAGGAAGTTAGTCCTTTTGCAAAATCCTGAATTACATTCAAAACAGGTGACCTGGGGAAAATCGTCATAACTTTCTCTCTGAGCATCAGAATGAAATTTCGTAAGAAGGTACAAAAAGAGGACAGACTGTAGTTTCTTGTATATATTTTTCAGAGGCAAAGGTCAAAATAGTGACACGTGGCACTTCATACAAGTTCCCTCTTCTGAAAAGGTCTATAATCAGGTCACTGTGGGAGATTTGGCATAACTCTTCATTGGAGAATCCAATTGAGGTCAGACTAGTGGCATTGGAAAGAGGACACATAGGGCTACCACAGGTCGTAATTTTAGAACAGGGTATTCTAAAATTACAGAGATACATCAGAGGCAATATCAAGCTCCTACAAAGAAAAAAAAGGTGTGTAGATTTTTTTAAATTTTTCTTTAAGATTGGTTTGAAAATTTATTTTGAAGGAATTCAAAGGGCTAGTGGAGCATTATTATCGGTAACTGATGCCCCGAGGAAAGAAAATGCAAACACCTAGTAAGGAACCTGAAAGCTCTAGCATAACTCATGAAAACGAGGAAGAAATGCTACATGATATATCAAAATTACAAGACCAAGTGCAAAAAATGTCAGCCTCACAAAAGCTAACAGAAGCTAAGATAAATGGCATGGAATCTAAGATAAAGGGTGTGGAAGATAATATGGACGATTGGAAGACAAATTTGAAGACAGACATGGACAATTTGAAGACAGACATGGACGATTTGAAGACAGATTTGAAGACAGACATGGACGATTTGAAGATAAATATGAATAAGTTGCTACAAGAAATGGTCACTAAGGGTGAAAGGGTAGTAAAGGAAACTCATGATGAGAACAAAAGAAATGTTAATCATGATTCCATAGACTCTAATGTGGGATCGAAGACCCATCGTATTCCAAAAATCGTTATGAGGAAGTTTGATGGCAAGGATCCCGCAACATGGATATTACAGATGGAGCAATTTTTCGATCTCAATAATGTGCAAAACACACAAAAGGTACGTATGGCAACTTTATATTTGGAACCAAATCAGTTTGTATGTTATCAATGGCTTTGCTCTCGTAAACAATTTATCACTTGGGCAATTTTTACGGAAGAATTGATGGCACATTATGAGGATACAAAAAGCAACACTTTTTTTAGCCAATTGATAAGTCTCAAACAAAAGGGTTCAATAATGGAGCACATTGAGGAGTTCCAAAAAATTGAACATAAGGGTAAAAGATATTCTAGAGGAGCATAGGATTGATGTGTTCATAGGGTCTTTAAAGGATAATATCCAACATGATGTTCGCCTTTGGAACCTGATTCATTAGAGAAGGCATTCAGGTTAGCAAGAAAAATGGAAAGCAAAATTATGGCAACCAGGAAGCATACCACTCACAACTATAAAGACAGAAGTTTTGTTGCCCCTAGTCTTCCACAACCTATAAGGTTGACACCACAACAATTGGAAGAAAAAAGAGCAAAAGGGCTTGTTACAGTTGTGATAGCAAATACACTAAGGGTCATAAGTGTGCTGAGAAGAAATTATTCTACATAGATTGTGAAGAGGAAGAAGAAAAGGAGCAAGAAAGGTCAAGAAGAGGATATACTCCAGAAACAAAGCCTTGATGAAGAACAAATGAATCCGACCATATCTTGTAATGCATTGGCGGCAATTACCACTCCTCAAACCATCAAGATAGAA
>APFE031695837.1:37418-51851 GCA_000404065.3 Pinus taeda | reverse complement strand
AGGAAGGAAAAATTATATTGGAACTGGAAGCAATCACAGAAACAAGATCTCGACAGCTACGAAATCGATCAATTTCGGAGTATCTTATCAAGTGGAAGAACTTATCTGCGGAAGATTCCACATGGGAGTATGAGAATTTTATACAGAATTATCCAGAACTACTCAAGCGTTGAGGACAACACTTTTTTGAAGGAGAGGGGCATGTTGGGTCCCTATAATACTAGTGATTACCCCATTACTATGGTAGTTGTACCCCTTATTAATATTGTTGTGCCCCTATTGCCCCCATATTGTTATTACTGTGCCCCATAGAATCCCTCTATTGTTATTTTTATGGCTTTATATTATTATTATTAGGTCGCCTGGGTTATATTGTGACTCCTTAGACTCGTATATATAGAAAGGAAGTTTTGTCATTTGTATCATCGAAGAATCGTTCATTTATGTAATATAAAGGAGGTTGCCCCCTCGAAGAGGCTGAATTCTAAGGCGTTGATCTATCTTTTCTATCTTTTCTTGAGCTGGTTTCATAACAGTGGCCTACATAATTTATAAGAGGTAGGTGTCTCTTGGAAAGATGTGTCCTTCCATTTTTTAAGGGGATTGGGGCCTCCTATGAGTAGGTGTTCACAAACAACAATAACAAATAGGTTGATGGTTTTCCCTTTTCGGTTTCCACATTAAAACCCTATGTTCATGTGTGTATGATGCTCATATTGATGGTCTGTGTATGTATGTGAATGATTTACTCTGCTACTTATGTATTTAGTTGTGAATGATCACATGAATGAATGTTGAGGGAAAATAGAAAATAAGAATAGGATGTAAAAGTATAAATTAGCACCAATTATTGATTCACCCCCCCTCCCAAGTAATTCCTTAATTCCAACAAGAGTAGGGTGTTATTTGACTAAGTACCTCACCATGTGGGTCACCCCTCATAATTGTGCCTAAGAAGGATGCACTTGGTGAATTTGCATTGATGATAGGGCATTGAACAAACTAATGCTCATGAACAAGTACCCCCTGCTAAGGATAGATGATCTATTGGACTGGTTGCAAGAAGCAAAATACTTCACCAAGATGGACTTAAAATCAGGGCATCACTAGGTTTAAGTCATAGAATAAAATACCTGGAAAACTATATTCATAAGAAAATAATATTTGTATGAGTGGTTAGTCATTTCATTTGGTCTATGAAATCAACTAGCTACATTCATGAGGTTCATGAATGGCACACTACAACCTTTTATAAATTCATTTGTTATTGTATATTTGGATGATATATTGGTGTACAATGCTACATGGGAGGATCACATATCACATTTGATGTAGGTGTTATCTACATTAAATAAGCACCACCTGCTGGAAAATCTCAATAAATGTGAGTTTGCACAACAATCTTTGGTGTATCTAAGGCATGTAATTGGTGGAGGGGATTTTGTGCAATATTTGGTGTATCTAAGACATGTGATTGGTGGAGGAGAGATGAAGATAGGTCTTGTTAAGAAGGAGGCCATCATGAAGTGGTTGTTTCCTACCAAAGTCAGGAACTTTTTGGGGAAACACAGTACCTAAGGAAATTCATGGCCTCATTTTCAGCAGTAGTAGCATAACTCCATGCCATAACAACAAGTGGAAAGAGTTTCAAGTGGGGAAAGGGTTAGCAGAAGGATTTTGAGGAGGTAGAGAAGAAAATCAGTCAAGCACTATTTTTTGCATTAACAAACTTACAACAACACTTTAAAGTGGAGATGTATGCAAGTGGGTATGTCATGGGACAGATCTTGATGCAAGGAGGAAGGCATGTATGCTACCATTTTGAAGTATTTCATGGGGTGGTTCTCAACCACCCTACCTATGACAAGTAGTTTTATGCCCTGATACAAGTTTTCAAAAAGTGGAAACACTATCTAAAAAATAGAGGAGACAATAATCCATACAAAACACCAGTTGCTATAGTGCTTGCAAGCCCATAATAAGTTACAAGAGACTAGGCATTACAAGTGGATGGGGTTTCTACAACGTATTCATTTAGTGATAAAGTACATGAAGGGAAGCTCAAATAAATTGGACAACATGACTTCAAGTCGACCCACATTAAAGATCATAGGTTTTGGAACTTTTTCGCACGTGGAGCCTTCTATCATGGTGCATAAAAAGATGCATTCACAAAGGAGGAGGACTTCAAGGAGGTATTTCAACAGTTATAGAGCCATAGTCATGTGCATGATGGTGATAGCACAGTTGACTACCATCTCCAGAATTGGTTACTTTATAGGCTATACAAGTTATGTGTTCATAAAGTGACCGTAGCTAATCAAAGAGTCTCACGCCTACAAGGTCACATGTCATTTTGGTGTAGGGAAAATAGTGGCCAACATATAGAGGTATGTGTACTAGCCTATGATGTAAGAAGATTTAGCTAGGTTCATAAGAGGATGTATGATTTTCTATACCAACAAGCCTAATAATAATAAGTAAGGTCTATACCATCTTGTACATATACCCACTTGTCATTGTGAAAGAATTTCCATTGACTTTGTAAGAGGTTTACCAAAAACTAGGAATGGACATGACTGTTGTAGTGTTTTCTTCTCAATGATGTACAAAAAGAACCCACTTAAGATTGTGGATGACAAACAATCTCATTAATAGAAATGACTGTTAAACATTGTAGATCTACAACTATTGATAGAAACAAAACCTTCCAAAATTATGATCTATGCTACGATCATAGTTAAACAGTGAAAGAAAGAGTAATAACTCCAATTATCCTATGGAAATCATATATGTAAACAATAATTTTATAATAACACCAGTGAAGAAAATAGATAAATGTTACCAGTACCCCTCTATGGGATGGGTTCTTGGATATCCTCACACGTTTTCAGCTTATGTAGAGTCTCTCTCCTCTATAATGCATAAACCCAGCAAAAATATGGTGTGCGACAATGAAAATAATCAAAGTTATTACAGTGAGTACAACAATGAAAATAATCAAAAGTGAATGATGAATGGAAAACCCTCCTATTTATAACAAAATATTGAGTTATCCTCGAATAATGAGAAATAATAAAATATTATTGATCCCATTCTTGGAATTACCACTTGGAATATTTTATTATATTTGTTTAGGAGGGAAAAAGATATTTAAACTTTTATTTAGAAATAATAAATAAATAAATGATTTATTTGTTATCTCAATGAATTAGTTAAGGAATAATAAACAAATAAGGATCTATTTAATTATTCCTAAGGGATTTTAGTCAAATTTAACAAAGAATAATAATTAATTAGTGATTAATTAATTATTCTTAGAGAAAAATAAAATAAATAATGATTTGTCTATTTATTTTTCATGATTGGGTCAAATTTAACAAGGAATAATGATAAAACAATGGTTTAATTAATTATTCATAGAATAAAATCAAATAAATAGTGATTTATTTAATTATTCTTCATGGGTTTAACTATAAATTACTTAATAAAGGTGGTTTATTAGGTAATTTCTCACAGTGAAAGCAATTTTACTATGATAAAATTGGCTCCTCTCTCTCTCTCTCTCTCTCTCTCTCTCTCTCTCTCTCTCTCTCTCCTTGACTCCCCTGTGTTGTAAAGACACAATCACTTAGACAACACAGGGGAGTCAAGGAGAGAGAGAGAGAGAGAGACCAATGAAGTTGAAGTTGAAGCTAAGAGAGGATAGTGACAGAGGGGGCAAGACTAATGCAAGTCTCATTTTATGTTGTGGTACCAGACCTCAATGAGGCGGGGGAGGCATACCCATAGCCGCTGAGATAACTTAGTACAAAAATAATGGTTCACCCAAAAATATGAAACTGAGAAATAAAGTACATGTTGAATGGTACATGACATGCTGGCATAACAGAGCCAAAAAATAATACGATGTGTCCCATGTACATAATGCACTTGGTAAAAACATGAGCCAAGATTGAATACAATAATGTCTAAGAACATGAGATACAAAGTCCCTTCCCTCAAAAAATGGGTGGGAGGGAAGGTAGAACAACCAAAGAATCCCTGATGAACAAGGAAGTGCTCTGCAAAATTGAATGGATCATCTGGAGGAGACGTGCATGCTATGAACACTGAGATCAGTAGGAACTGAACCTATCAACTCTGCAGAACTACATCTGAGGTTGTAGCATAGTAGGTATGCATTTGGGCATGTGGGGGGTTACCTGAAGGGCCACCCTCTCATGAGGTCTAAAACATATCATACATCCCCAGAAATCATTGGTACAATTTGATGCATCACTAGACCATCAAGTGTATGGATCACGAACATGAAATGACCAAGTCAAGGGGAAATAATGAGACCATCTTCTCAATCCAAGGCGTCAAACAAGAATGGGAGTTGGAACCGAGATACACCGCCCTCTAGGTCATTCTTCTGGAATAAATGAGTTGATGTCAACATAATAGGGCCCATGATAGATGAGGCAATGAGGATCCTCAACTAACATTTGAGGGAAAATAGTAATGTGACTGATGGATTGACACCAAGGATAATGAGAAAAGTGGGACTAAGGGACAAACAGACGACTACCATTGTCAAAGCATAAAGTGTATGGTGGACATAGCAGCAACTGACTCAACTCCGGAGGGGATGGGGACAGTATGACTGGAGGCCAAAATGGGAAACACAGGATGAAAAGTATGTAAATATGGATGGAAGACTATGACATGATATGATGCGACATGAAATAGACTCCAAGAATGCAAGGGTGACTCATCATGGATGCTCTGAACAAGGGTGACTCGATGATGCTGCCACACAGACTAGGCCCGGTGGGGACCATGAAAACATGAGTAAATGATGGCTACTCATGATGAAGATCGGCATATGGTATGACAATTATTAACAGGAGGCGGACCTCAAAATACAAGTGTCGCTTTATGATGAAATTCAATTTTGAGAGGCAACGAAGTGACGCTTCTTGGAAAAATGGTTTCCAGGTGAAGGGTCAAATAATCTAAAACTAAAGAAGACCCATTTTAGAGCTCGGTGAGAGATTTCCAGTGGTTCTAACGGTTCATCAAACTAAGATACAGTCTAGCCGCAATGGGCGACATAAAATTTGTGGATTTTTCTATGAAAGTATGTTTTCCCTCCAATTTGGATTCATTTGCTAAGTGAGATATGGTGAATTTGGAGAGGAGGAAAAGGCCTTAAATCCTGTGGAGATCATAGCAGACAAATCAACCATTAAAATCACGATTTGCGACTTTCAAGTAGGTGGCCTTACTCATCTCTTCAATTTCAGAGGTTTATTTCCTAATCTTTGGCACCTAGTAGCTCCTTGAGAGACTCTTGCCCTTGATCACAGTCGCATCGCACTTTTTAGGTCTAGAAGTGTGATTTGGCTCACAAGAAACAGTTAGAAACCTGTGAGCTCGCATTTTCTAGGCTGAAAACTATGATGTGTGGCTGGAGGAAGGGTTGGTCTGCTAGCCTGGTGGGGGTTGCAGGTTGATCAGTGTAGTTGGTTGTTCTTTGTTCTGAACTGACAAGACGTGTGGTGTTTTACAAATATGGCAGAGCTAAAAATCAATTAGCGTGAATGAGACTTGGATACTCTTTGATCCAAGATACAAGGGGATCATGTGGTTTAAGGGGCATTGGCTCGTTATGGATTTCTCAAGTTGGTAGAGAATCCACTAATGAGGGTAGGTGAGCCCTTGCTATCGAGAATTGTGAGCTATTGGGATCCAAACCATGAGGTCTTTGTCATGCAGGGGCATAAGATCGAGCTCGCATTACAGGATATTTACTTCTTGACCAGACTTCCTCCCCTCGAAGTGGTGGGGGATATTCATCCAGTGTTACCTCGTGGGAGGAACATCACTGAGTTCGTGGATTGCCATTGTTGACGAGGTGTTCGTTTCAAGGGCACGACTATCCCGCTTGTGGATCTAGAGAAGCCAAAGGCACAGGCTATTGTCACAGTTGTGTTACCGATCTTGGGAAGCTAGGCGTTCCACCACATCACTGGAGGGCAGATGATGTTAGTTGAGAGTATTCTAGCTGGGACCTACTATGGGTAGGTGCAAATGATGTTGTCGTCGGTGAAACAACAGTTGAGTATTTGTAGGAGGTAGGTGAATCGTGACTGCACTTTTGGTACAGTACTATGTGCGTTCTTCTTTGAGAAGATACCCACTATCCATCCTCATGTACATATCCGGGATGGGGGCCCATAGGAGCCCCTGATGCACCGCTGGGGGCAGCTTTTGTGGAGAGGAGGAGGGGGTGTTGAATGGGTGTTCCGATCCGATTTTTTCACACACTAGGACCATATGCCTCTTTACATTGACGACTACCCTTATATAGGGATGAACTATCAGGGGGATCCTAACTTTCCGCTTCCGCCCAGGCGAGCATGGGGACCAAATGGTAAGCGTTAAGTTGCAATTTTTTATGGTGCATTTTATATTTTTATCACATGTATATGGTACTGAGTGTGAAAAAATTTGTATGCAGACATAGCACCAGTGTGTTGGAAATAATACTGAGAGGGGGGGGTGAATCAGTATTATCACATCAATAAAACTTTTTCATTTCCATATTCAGATTCATATATGCTACTTCCACAACTTCTTATGATTTAGTTAATTGATCCTTAATGAGTGCATTAGAACATTATCAACCATATTAATAGTAAACAGGTGCAGTAAAATAGAACAGATCATCACACATAAACCACACACATGAACACCATGATATAAGGTGGAAACCCAATGTGGGAGAAAACCACCTGCTGCAAGTCATCTCAATCTTCTTCTTAATAAGAAAATCCTTTTACAATATTTCTGTATTGGTGCAGTCTTAAACCAGTACGCAGGCTTCTACCTGTAGAGAGCTACAACCCCCATAGTTCTTGTACTAGCCGATCCATTTACTAGTATGCAGGATGCTACCTACTACAATGCTCCAAAGTTTTCAACTGCTACTGGAAGGGAGCTACCACCCCCTTAGCTCTTGTAATAGCTAAGATACTAGTACGTAGGCGCCGGCCTACAATCTTCTCTCCTTCGAATACCACGTTTCATTAATTTTCATACTGGATACACCTGAAGCACAACACATAATCTGAAAGGCCACGTTTCATTCAATTTTCATACTGGACCCATTAACATCATTGAAGCACATAATCAATCAATCTTCTGAATCACCCAATCACCATATCATTACAAGGATAATATGTGTGTTAACAATCGGATCTAGTCCATCAGATCTCATAAAGATAAGTTATTATGAACCTGATCCATTATAGATCTCATCTACCAATACTGAAGCTAAACACGATCAATCAATCATTCAATTCTCAGAATGTTGTTATCAGAAAGACAGTAACAGTAACCAGACTCAAATTATGAACCCAGAACCCTGCAGAATAGTCAAAAACAGTTAAAACAAATTTCAAGCAGGGTCCGCAACTTCACCAATAGAAATCTGTGAAGATTCGCGCCTGTGCTTCCTTCTGATATGTGGGTATCCGCACCTGCACAGTCTTCTTATCTGCGGGTATCTGCACTGGCTTTTCTTCTGATCTACGGGTATCCACACCTGCACACACTTCATCTCTACAAGTATCCGCACCTACACCATGTCGTACCTGCGGTTCTGTGCCTACATCCGCACCTACACCATGTCGTACCTGTGATTCTGCACCTACATCCGCACCTGCGCTCTCTCCTGCTCTGCGGGCATCCGCACCTTTACCGTGTCGCACCTGCGGTCCTGTGGGTATAGATAGTTTTTCAATCTTCAAGCATACCCCAAACTATCACATCTACAGATCTGATCATGCGTCAAAGAGATCTCGACCCATCAGTCGATTTTTCTATAATACTCAGGTTTCTCCTTGATTCAGATCTAGCTATCACTCACCAACCGATCACAAGTATTTCAGAGCTAGATCACCTTAAGATATTAAACCCATAAGTCCATCCTCCAAATGATCTCCTTCCCCTTTTTATAGTCTATGCCTTTCTCAAACCATGGACCAAAACAATTGAGAAACAATACCAAGGATCCAATACTTGGGTTCAACACTTTTGGATGCAATACCACGGACCAAAACCATAGGATCAAACATGTCGGGCTAGATACCATGGATAACCATAGGATTTCCCACGTGCGTGCGCTTTTCTCTGCATGGAAGTGCGTGTACTGGGGTCCGCACCTTCTGTTCGGATAACCCGCGGACATGACCGCACTTTCTGAAGGGCGTACCTGCGGGCCCGCACCTTTTGAACGGTGTACCTGCGAACCCCTTACTTTCCATCATTTTGAGAGCCTGAACAGAGATTTTCCACTTGAGTGAGTTGCCATCAAGTACAACACTTGTCTCATAATGCCAACATAGTGAAGCTGGCAGGATATGCAGGATAAGTCGCAGTGCCTGGGGCAGAATATCGGGGGACATCGTCGTCACAGCAGGGTCTAGAGGATATTGCGTTGCTTGTTGATTTGCATCATAGGTTTGATGTACTCTTGACCGGGGTTTCGAAGCATGGATGGCACGACTTAGAGGATCAGTACACAGATGAGTGCACTAGTCTTCCCTTAGAGTGGCGAGGCATCGTGCGGCACGTGGCGATGGCAGGTCATGTAGTACATGATCTAAGTGCAAGTGGAGCAGAGCCTTTGGCACGAGATCCGTTGGACAGTGACTAGATGCACGGACATGTGGGTCCCTTTGATTATGATTTTGGTAACATGCTATGGGCATGTCGGATGTATTTAGAGCTATGGCTCCAAACAATTTTATGATACATAATATTATTATGCATTTTATACGAAAATGATGGTTCACTAGTTGTGCGGTTATCTTTGTGGTATACATGTGATAAATTCCAATCTAGAATGTTGTTTGCAATGGTATCTACGTAGTGATTTTGGGCTCTAGGTACATGACTAAATGTAATGGTTTCAAATTCACGTACTAATAGCTTCACTCATAGATATTTTCTAAATAGGACTTGGTTATGCACATGATACACACCATTCAATTGCATGACAAGTAGCAAGGAATATAAATGAACATGAAGATGAAGGATGCGATGAGCAAGGGCATCGACTGACAAACCTATCACTGCATCATATTCGGCCTGATTATTGGTGGTTGATCCAATGCACATGCCATTTGAAAGGACTAACGTATGCAAGGAGGTAAAAATGGCCCAGGCTACCGAGGCTAGATTCTGGGAGAAGTGACTCGCACCATTGGCATGGCCGATATATGATGTGTGTGATGGATCCATCTGAAAGGTGCAAAATACAATGGATGGGATGATGCAATCTACCTAACTACATGGCAGAAATAAAGACATGCAAATCAAAGGGATGTGTTGTTAGCAACATTTCTAAAGGTAGAGCACATTTGGAGAACTAGGAAGGTGATGGCCTTCGAAATCCTTGTGAAGGAATGCCCCCTTACTCAAGTGTAGGGGTAATCAAGGGTAGACATAGCTTCCATGGTGTCCTCATCATGATGGGAGATGGGCGACGGGAGGAAGTCTGACTACATGATTTGACAGCATTACCTAGTGCATCAACCTAAGGAATAAGGTCCACATACACATTGTCTTGGACGGCAGACGACGAATTGGTAGACAGAGGGTATACTGATATTGAGACCTTAGATTCTATCGAAAAAGGTTCAATAGAAATGCACGCAAACACCTAAGGAAGGTTTGTCGGCGAGGAACTCAAGGATGACGACAGGTAAAGAATGGGGCATGTGTTTTCCATCATCTCGAAATCGTAGGAGGGGATCACAATAGATGGGCCAGAGTTTCCCTGTTCTGGTTGATTGGTGGTACAAGAATCCATAGGTAGAGGAGTAGCATCTCTACTATGAGTGGCCTCGTATTCACGAATCGCCCCAAGGCAATCGCGAAACTCGTTGAGACGAGGGAAACAATGGGAATAGTGACCATGAAGATCACAAAGGGCACAAGGGTGTTTTGTGAGAAGCGTTTTGAGTTTCTTAATGGGACCTGTATGTCAACATGGACTTCTAGAATATACAACTCGGGGAATGCTTCATGAACCTAAGGTTTAAGTTGACGAAATTTAGGACAATTGTTGGTGGCATGCCCAACAACTTCACATGAAGCACACGGCTTTGGGTCCTTAGGGGCTGGAGGAGCTTGCGGAGCCTTGTCCTTCGAAACTTTATTTTTGGCTTTACCCTGTTGGCCAAATTCTTTCGCAATAAGAGTTGGTTCCTATTGAGGTGGTGATGGAACTGAAGCGGCGGCAGGTGTCATGGAGACCGGTTGAACCGGGGTCAAAGCGTGATATGGTCTTGACTGACCAAGCAGAGTGTTTGCAGGGGGATAGATGTACCATATTGGGATCCTGAGAGTCATGTTGGCAAGGACCAGTGAAGCCATGACATGCATAGAAAAAATTCCCGGTGTGGGGAATAAGAAAGGTATTTGGCTGACAAGAAAATGTTCTGACGGAATAGCTCCTGGATGGTTAAGACCTGGAGGAACAGCACCAGGAGGGAACATAGGAGAGGCACCCACAAATGCAGGAGGTCCTGGGGGAGTGGGTCTATAGGGTTCAGTTGGAAGAGAAACAGCAGGATGTTGAGGAGCTGGTTGTTGATCAGGTGTACTGAATTGTTTAAGGACAGTCTGTGACACTTGTAACATGAAAACACTCATGGAAGTAGGTTTAGAAATGGGAAGGGGAGGACTAGGGAAGGAATCCAACAATGAGGAATCTTTATAGACTCCGGGTGAAACACTGGTGCAAGGAGTAGATGACTATTTATCAGATACCAACAAGATGATGGACTCGGGGGAGGTCATGAACGCCGCCTCATAGTAAGTCAATTGATCAATGGTAATGATCTTCCCTTCATGGGGGAATCACATCTTGCAGAACACCACAGATGCAATAACTAACATGGAATATGTGTAACTACAACCTAAGAGGATGTTTTAATCTAAAGGGTCAGCTATGATGACTTCGATATCGACATGGACAATGTTGCCTACAAGGGTCACTGGACAGTTGTGGTACATGCCAAGGGGCTGGGAGGAGTGTCCATCCCAAGCATGCAAGGTGATGGTGGAGGGGGACAACTCAGGTGACTTGATTTGTTTCCAAACAGCATCATACATCACACAGGTGGATGCGCCTTCATCAATAATGCATCTGGGGATGATGGCATTACGAACTCTAACTAGTATCTATAAAGAAACAGATGAAGGAAATGGGGGGTGCTCTAATGTATGCCCCGGGAAGACAATCAAGTGATCGTCGAAAGGGTCCACTGCACCCAAAGAAGTGAGTAGAGCCTTCTTTTGGGAAGGGCACGACTAAAGGAATTCCAGTGTCGACATGACGGCAGGCTATTGCACCAAGTCATCTACTATAATCTATGTATGTAAAGCTCTGCTAGAAGTCGCATTACAACGTAATGGTCCTTTTGGGATCTTGGGAATGGTCTCAACTTTGGGTTGATGGATATGTAAGGGACCATTAGGTGTCGTAAGAGGCTCAACAGACACTTTGGTTTTGGACTCGGCAGCTGACGAAGTGGAGGGCTTGTCATATTGGCACGACCGAGTTTCTGGGTTGATATGGGAGGGGTTAACCTCATCAGAATTCATCATCAGGATCTGGTAGTCACTGGGTCTAGAAGGTTGGGGAAGGTGGGTTGCTTGACTTGTCTGGGGTTGAGCATCAACAAATCCTTGCTGAGGGAAAGGATTTGTGAGCATGGCCAGTTGAGGTGGCACAGGATTTTGAGGCGATTGTTGACCTCGAGAAGCTGTTTGAGCTTCCCATAGTTGGCGCATCTAGGGTAAAAGGAGACACTCATGTGTATAGTGGCCATGTATACCACAACATACACAAGGCTTATTCATATGAATAGCTTTGTTTTTCTTAGGTTGGACGCCCTGTTGTTGGTTGTTGGTGTTAGGTTGGTTCCCCTGGGGTTTGCTAGGCTGGTTACCTTGGTTACCCTTGTTACCCTTCCCCTTATTCTTTTTCTTTGAATTCTTGGGATTGGTATCACTCTACTGTGCAAAAACCTGACCCTGAGGGGGTGGTGGATGCTGGGGCTGAGGATGCATGGGTGGTTGCGGCATTAATGCTTGAGGGCTGGAGTGCCATGCTGTGCAGAAGAAGGAGCAACAATTTCGTAGACGGGTTGGGGCACTGGAAACATGTTGCTAGTAGAAGTGTCATAAATGTTGGAGGAACTGGCACCCCTCTGTAGATAGCCATAACTCTGTTGAGAATATGGCGAAGAGTGTGAAATGGATCCAATGATACCATCGGCGGTGTGAGATGCCCCCGGTGCATTAGCACTGCCAGGACGAGGGAGGTATGGAATAATGGTATAGACATAACCTAATTGAGCATGGATCAGATCATACCTCAAAGCAGTCTGGAGGGCTTCTTCCTCGGTCTAAGAAAAATGGGATGCGACATCCTTCTCGATAGGGGATAAAAGGCTCTTGAGAAACCAATCTAGATAAACATGGTCTTCGAAAGGCGAGGCACGACATGTGCTCCTTCTTCGACGCCACTCTTGAACATGGTCAAAAAGGCGAGTAGCGAAGGATTGACAAAATGTGGTCAAAATCTCACTACGAGTGTCGTACCGAAGAGGTAACTAGAAATAGGAAAAGAATGCTTTAGTAAGCATCGTGAAAACGGGATGAGAGGCGGTGGGCTAGTCTGCATACCATTCTGCAGCATCTCCATTGAGCATGCATTGGAAGAGCCGAAGACGAATGGAGTCTTTGGTTATGGAGTTGGACGAACACCACATGTGGAAGGATTGGACATGGTTGGTAGGATCCTCTCCAACAATACCCTCAAACTTTGAGATGTCAGATGGAAGCTTAGTCGGCATAGAGGGCCAACCAACATCATGGTGTATGGGGTCGTTTATCAACTGATTAAGATCTGGTAGACTTGACCTAGCCATAAAGGGGAGCATGGGGGTTGCTAGAACGATTCCTGAGATTGTTCTACCTGATGTGACCATTGGTATAGCACCAGAGGCACCACTAGATTGGGGTCCTACACCTACT
Organism: Pinus taeda; assembly: GCA_000404065.3. NCBI lineage: Eukaryota > Viridiplantae > Streptophyta > Pinopsida > Pinales > Pinaceae > Pinus > Pinus taeda. Next base: position 38,750 of record APFE031695837.1, on the reverse strand, counting down.
GTGGGTCCAGACATGGTGACAATATGCAGTGAAGGAGGTTCAAAATCAGATGAGGATTTAAAGGACTAGGAGAAGAGTCGGAATGGGGACTCAAAGGGCTATGAACTCGAACCTGATGGGGAGGAGTAATATGCCCAAGCAAAAACTAGGGGTGAAGGCCTAATAGTATGCCTAATAGTATCCACGACTGATGCCTTGGTGGCACAATGATGGAAGGACACATGGAACATGGAAAGGGTGAAGGGAGATCAACAATATATTTTATGTCTTTGATGCGGTGAGATAAATTTATTATGTTAAGTCTTGGCTTGGCGGTGTAAACAAAGCGCCCTTCACTTAAGGTATGCTTGTGTGTGCAAGTGTATTAATTGATTAAGCCCATATCATGTTTGTAAAAAAGAAAAAAGCTTGTTGCAAGTAAACTGAAATAAATAACAGAAAATAAACAACAAAAAAATTAACTAAACCCCACCCAAACTGGGTTTGCAAACATTGTACTAATAGGTGGCTAAGCCAATGGAAAATACACTAACACGGTAGAGATTTCAATGTCAGTGTGACTGGGATCAAGTGACTCTAAGTTGCTGGAAAGTGGTGTAGCAACAAAGAAAAACAAAGGGGAAGATCGTTGCGAAAAGATAGGGGGATGGGTGAAACACCTAGGGAAACCAAGGGGACCCTAAGGGACTTACCAAACAAGTATGAATGTGAAACTATGGATGGTATCAACCTATCTTATCAGATCTGAAACAAAAGGTTACAGATATGGAAAATGTGGTTGAAAGTGCTGCAAAAAACTCAGACTTCTCACTTAGCTAAACTGCTCCTAGAAAGGCGGAAGTGTACTAGAATCCCTAAGGGAGGCTAAATTCGACTTCAATGAGTAAAACATAATGGATCAAGGCTTGAGTGGGATGAGACAGAGGTCAGACACCCAGCAAACAACTCTCAGCAAAACCCAGAAACAGATCTGAGAGAAACCCTAAAACATAGAAATCGCAAGTTCTGACCTATTTTTTGATGAAATCACACTTTTTGGGTAGAAAGCTGAGTTTTGGAGCCCAGATCGCACCTTTTGGGCTAAAAACTGTGATTTCTACTCTGAGACTTCCGGTCTGTAAATTTCAAAAAAAAAAGTGTCACCTTTGTCGCAGCTGGTTCCTGTGACCTGCGGAAACAACCAGAAAGCTTACAAAAGTCACAAATTTATCAGATCTAGTGTTATGAAACCATCTCAAGAAAAGATAGAAAAGATAGATCAAAGCCTTAGAATTCAGCCTCTTCGAGGGGGCAACCTCCTTTACATTACATAAATGAACAATTCTTGGATGA
>APFE031695835.1:14809-54329 GCA_000404065.3 Pinus taeda | reverse complement strand
AATGAAAATTTACAAAGGCATCTTACTAGTTATGAAAGCTAAGAAAGTAGGAAATCTATTTCAGTTAGATGGAGGTACATGGTCAGATTTTGTGTCTACTGTGTCTGAACATGACAGTGATTCCATTCACTTATGGCATCAAAGATTGGGGCATATGAGTGAGAGAGGGTTGAAAATTCTGGCTGATTGCAAGTTACTTCCAAATCTAAAGTCTGGAAAGTTAGATTTTTGTAAGCATTGTCTGTTTGGTAAACAAAGTAAACAAAGGTTTAAAACATGCAAACATACTAGTAAAGGCATACTTGATTATATCCATTCAGATGTTTGGGGACCAGCCCCTACAACCTCATATGGTGGTTCATCTTCTTTTGTATCATTCATTGATGAATTTTCTAGGAAGGTTTGGGTCTACATGTTGAAAAGAAAGTCTGATGTGTTTTTAGTTTTCAAGCAGTTTAGAGCATTGGTAGAAAACAACACTGGTAGAACAATAAAATGTTTACGAACTGACAATGGTGGTGAGTTTACTTCCAAGGATTTTGACAGCTATTGATGCAGGGATCGAGAGGCATAAGACCACGGTTTATACTCCTCAGCAAAATGGAGTTGCGGAACGCATGAACAGGACTATTTTCGAGAGAGCAAGGAGTATGCTAAGTAATGCCGGGTTGCAAAAGGAGTTGTGGACGGAAGCGGTGGCAACGGCTTGTTATGTGATAAACCGATCTCCATCGACGGCGATAGACTGCAAGATTCCGCAAGAGGTATGGAAAGGACACCCTTGTGACTATTCTAAACTGAGAGTGTTTGGTTGTGATGCATATGCTCTAGTGCCTAAACATTAGCGAACTAAGTTAGATCCAAAGTCTAAAAGGTATATCTTTGTTGGGTATGGTGTTGGAACAAAGGGATATAGATTGTGGGATCCTACTACCCGCAAAATCATCATCAACAGAGATGTAAAGTTTAATGAATCCTCTCTTGTACAGTTAGATGTAGATAGTCGATTGAAACAAGATGATGTATCTGACATTCAGCACATTCAGTTTGATAGTATTTCTAACGATAGTCATGATGACCATAGTTCAGATACTAGTCATGAATAGGTTTCAGAATCAGAACATGAATAGGGTTCAGGTTTAGATCATGAACAGGTCTCAGATATTGATCGACAAGAAGTTCCTACAGGTGGTATTCAGCCAATCAAGGAAGCGCCAGAAACATCCTTAAGGAGGTCAACAAGAATCAAATAGCCATCGAGAAGGTATGATTATTATGTCACTTCTGTTGCATTTACTGCTAATGACAATGAACCTCTGTGCTATCAGGAAGCAATATAAGGTTCGAAGAGTGACAAGTGGAAAGCAGCCATGAAGGACGAAATGATGGCCTTGAGTAAGAACAGCACATGGGATTTGGTGGAGCTTCCGAAAGGCAGGAAACCTGTGGGATGTAAATGGGTCTTCAAGCTGAAACGAGGTGTGAATGATACGGAAGACAGGTACAAAGCGCGACTGGTTGCAAAAGGGTTTTCTCAGAAAGCCGGTATTGACCTTCATGATATTTTTTCCGCCAGTGGTTAAAATTGTTTCAATTAGAATTGTGTTAGCATTAGTGGCTTTGTTTGATTTAGAGTTGCAACAGTTAGATGTTAAGACTGCATTTCTACATGGTGATTTAGATGAGGAAATATATATGGAACAACCGGAAGGGTTTGTTCAGCATCGCAATGAGAAATTTGTCTGCAGGCTCAAGAAGTCATTATATGGCCTGAAGCAGTCACCTCGGCAGTGGTATAAGAAGTTTGATTCTTTCATGTTGAGTCAGAAATATGTTAGAAGTGAATATGATCATTGTGTTTATTTCAAACAGTTGAATAATGGCATATTCATTATCTTGGTATTGTATGTTGACGATATGCTTTTAGCAAGCAAAAGCATAGAAGAAATCAACAGGTTGAAGGCTCAGATGGCAAGGACATTTGATATGAAAGATCTAGGAGCAACAAGACAGATTTTGGGCATGGAGATTTTCAGAGACAGGAGCAATGGTAAGCTATGGCTATCACAACAGAAATATGTTGAGAAAATACTTTTGAGGTTTGGTATGAACAATGTGAAGTCTGTGTCGATCCCTTTAGCTTCCCATTTTAAGCTTTCTTCGAGTTTATGTCCTAATACAGATGAAGAAAAGGATTAGATGTCTCGAATTCCATATGCCAATGTAGTAGGGTGTTTAATGTATGCGATGGTTTGTACTCGACCAGATATTTCACATGCAGTTGGGGTTGTCAGCAGGTACATGGAAAATCCGGGTAAAGAACACTCGTCAATAGTGAAATGGGTGCTTCAGTATTTGAGAGGCACAAGTAGTTATTGTATTTCTTACAATAATAGTGAATTTGTTTGCGGATATGTTGATTCCGATTTTGCAGGTGATTTGGATAAGAGAAGGTCAACTTCAGGGTACATCTTTACTCTTGAAGGTGGAGCTATCAGCTAGATGTCAAAGCTACAAAACATTGTTGCTTTGTCCACTACTGAAGCAGAATACATTGCTGCTTCTCATGCTTGCAAAGAGGCGGTTTGGTTGAAAGGTTTGATTGGTGAGTTTGGTAGGTTATAGGACAACATCAGATTACTTTGTGATAGTCAAAGTGCAATACATTTGGCTAAGAATCCGGCCTATCATAGTAAATCAAAGCATATTCCAATTAAGTACCATTTTGTAAGACAGGTTATCACTGAAAGGGGAATCTCTCTTGAAAATGTGCATACAAAGGAGAACTGTGCAGACATGTTCACGAAACCAGTTTTGTTGGAGAAGCTACGCTGGTGTTTGGCTTCTCTTGGCTTGCAAAAAAGATAAAATAATAATAACAGGGCATCAGGCGATTGTTGTCAAGATGGAGATTTTTGAGATTTTTGTTTGGAGCAAAATAGGAATCTCAGTTGATGCCAACAATAGAAATTCAGTTCCTAGATAGCTCCAGGTTGTTGGGAGGTTAACTGCTCTCCTATTTTGATGTGATTGATTTATGAGGCTGTTAGATTCTCTATGCTATATAACAGGCAACCATTCGGATGGTTTGCTAAGAGAGTGAGAGGTTTTTGTGAGGATTTCTTGATGTAATCTCCAATTTGATTAATAAATTCCTAATGCCTATGTTTGGTGGACGTAGCCTAGATTGGTTGGGTGAACCACGTTAAACTCTTGTGTTTATGTGCTTGATATCATGTTGTGTGTTTATTTTCTTTAGCTGTGCATCTGGGACCAAAAACTCGAACAGAAATGCAAAAAGCGAAGACCTCCATTAAACATTAAAGCTTCAGTACATTTAGAAACTCATCTCGAACCCGCAAGAAGAAGAAAAGAATAACAGGTAATATTATATGAAATAAAGAAAAAAAAAACATAACCGTTAATATTACATGAAATAAAGAAGAAAACCATAACAGGTAATATTATATGAAGTAAAGAAGATGCTTGTGTAATTGAAATGGAGACTGCCTTGAATTTCAACCAGTGATGAATTGTTGATGCTTGAGATGCATAGGAAAACAAAAACATCTCTCAGAAATGAAAATGAAAATCAAAATGCACTGGTAAGCTTGCGATAAGTGGATTAGTATATAGTTATTAAAATTGTAGTTGATTAAGGTTGATAAGCAAGTACAATAAGAGATTGGAACATGTCATTCATTTGGATAAAAAAAGTCTTGAAGTTGAAACATGTGATTTTAATTTTATTTTTATATTTATTTGTATAAAATTCTTGTGTTAAAATTAATTTAACACTATTTTATTATTTAAGTTCATGAAAAATTTTAAGGATGGAAAATTATTTTGAAATTGAAAAGCATATATTAACCAATCTTACTAGTCTTTAATATACAAACTATAAAATGCTTATTGATGTATTTGTAAAATTATTCAAATTTATAATGAATTTTTATATACTCTATATATATTGTTGGCCATTTTTAATATTGTTAACCATTTTTAAGGTAAAATAATTTGGTAAAATTTGGGTGAATCATTTTTATAAAAAATGAGATTGGCTAATCTTTTTTTTCAAAAAATCATAAAAAAATTAACCCAAATGTATATATTAGCCCCTAACATTTTTCATACTCAACTTCAAAAACCAATAATAAAACTAATAAATAAAATTTATTTAAAAAACCAATAACCAAACTACCCAACAAAATATAGAAAGACTGTAACAGAGCATACTTACAACCTTGAATGACCACTTGCTCTCTACACAATGGCTCTTGTGTGAATATCTTCAAAAACCGCACTAGAAAAGCCATTTTAACTGAATCAAATTTCTAGTTTCTAATTCATTAATCGTAATCAACCATTTAAATGAAACCAAATTTTCAATTAACAACGTTACATCATCACAATATTCCAATTAATAACCAAACACAAAAATATTTCCATAATCAAAAAATTAACCATACATTTAATTTTTCAATTCTCAATGTTACATAATCATAATATTCAACGCAGTAGAATAATATTCCAATAACCTTCGCCATACATTTCAGCTTTGTCGTTGGAAGAATTTAACTTCTGCGAAGGCGGCGTTACTGTACTGCGTGTTCATCAAAGGATTTCTTGCAGATCAGCAAATCATCTTTTGCTCTTGCTCCAAATGTGAAAGTAGAAGATAAACGTAAGGCATTAGCGTCAAACCTTAATTAAGAAGGAAACCAACAAATATATGGATAATAATAAGGAAAAGATGCATCATAAGGACTTCAATGCATTGTATATCAAGATCCAAATAGAAAGAAAAATATGACCACTAAGGATCAAATTCTACTAGATAATTGTGCCGTGTGCTAGGGATGTAGTCGTGTTTCCTCAAACCTAGAAAATCACAAATAACTTCACAAACCTATAAAATCACAAATAACTTCGCACAAAAAAAAATAAGAAACAAATTTGCTGTGTAAGCTATCCAAAAAGGAGATTTTGGAATATGAGCTATCCCAGAAGATAGCGAACCATCAGCAAATTGAACTGAGCGTGTCATTGGCGGAGGAAGTATGTCAACCAACAAAACGGAATTAATTTCGAATAATGTTTTATTAGCATGCAAGTCTGGCTTGGCTTATGGCAGTTCCCCAAGCTCACACCAGTTGGGGCGCTGATACAAAGCGCAGTTGGCTGGTTGGTGCGACCCTTTGGATTCTTCCCATTTTATTCTCGGCTGCAACAATGTAAATAACTTTTTAATGTTGCAGATGAGAATAGGTTGGGAGAGTCCCAACGGTGGCAGCAGCCAGCCGATTACGCTTGTATCACGCCCCAATCGATGTGACCTTGAGGAACTGCCATAGGCCAAGGCAGAATTGGAGGTTAATAAAATGTTAATCAAGAAAATTAATTCTGTTTCGTCCCTGGACATACTTACTCCACCAATGACATGCTCTGTTCAATACGCCACTGGTTCGCTTCTTAGATATCTCGCTCTGCTAATCGTTCTCCAACTTCTCCGTTTAATACTCTTCGTCACATTTCTTCTCTACAAAGGAAGGCATTTCTCCCTTCTATTTTTTTCCTGTATTCATCTTTCTTGTTTGGATCTCGATATGCAAGCCATCCCTCACGGGTTAAAAGCGATCGAAGTCCTTAAGATGCCATCGTTTTTTCCAGATGATATTCTCATCCATGTGCTGGTTCGTTTGATTTTCAATTAAAGTTTGATGGTGATGTGGCAAGTTGATCTTCTGCTTTCACTTTCAGTATAAAAGCAAAAGATGAATTCATTGAACCCTTGGTCTTCATCTTATTGCGGGTCCAGGATCACATGCCGTTTGTCTGCATGTGAACAACAGCATTTTCTTTTATCAAAAATCCTCTTCTTTTCATGTACATGATCAGCAACCCATCACTACATAAAGCCCTAGCATTAATGGTTCATAAATATCTGTTGCCCTACGATACTGGTTTGCGTGTGAATGTGAATGAAGGGCCCAATGAAGGTCTTGCTTTTTATGTAGAAAACCACGTCCACTTGTAAAAAACACATGAGAAGCTGAATTCCTTTTTAGGGTATACTGGACATATATGGCCAACACTATCATTTAAAAAATGTGGTGGGCTAGATCTGTTCCGATTTAGCCATGTATTATACTAAAAATGTCAAATTATTATTAAAGTAAAAAGGTGAAAAACAAATATAATATTAAATTAATCCAAATTCAAACCACTGTTTATAAGAAAAGCGAGGCGTGGAGGTATTTTATGATTCAAATTCATATAAAAGCAAATATTAATATACTACTAAAATGGGTCTAAAATGTGGGTCTAATATCTGAAATATTTAGACAATGAGTGTGCAATATCTTGAAAAGGTTTTTTTCTTTCTCATTTCTGTATACCATTAAAATTAGTTTAATTTTTTTTGTATTGCTAAAATAATTAGTTTAAATTATTTTTTTATATCACTAATATAATTAATTAGTAAATGTAGTTTATTTATATGGCTGAAGTTATTTTTATAAAAATTAATATATAAAAGTTGGAAAATGATATTGAATCACATATTAATCACATTATTAATGGAATTTTGATAGTTATAGTCGATGTGTCTTTTTGGGGCATATCCATATACCATGGTTGACTATGGTTCATGTTGATTGAATATTGTTAAAAATTATTGATGAGAGTTTGACTAGGGTGGTTGAAGGTTATTGATGGTTTATGATGGTTTACCATGGTTGAACATCGTTGATGTTACATTTATGTTATAATGATGGATATATTAATGGTTGAAGAGGGTTGACAAATTAACCACAGTCTATGAGATTGACCATGGTTGACTAGGTTAACTTTGGTTGATACAGGCAGGCCTTAGTTGACTAATGTTGACCATGGTTAACATTAATTGAACATGATTGCCATGGTTAACCAAGTAATAGGAGGATAGATTATTGTTGACCTTGGTTAAGCATGGTTGGTTATGTTTGACATTCGTTCACCATCATTGACCTTAATTCACCATGGCCAACCATGGTTGACAATGATCATCACGTTTGACTAGGGATGAAGAGGACGGATTATGGTGGGCTAAGCATAACCATGGATGCCCATGTTGGCCATGGTTTCTCTTCATTGGCCATGGATAGGTATGATTTAACAACTTACTAAGGTGGGCCACATAAGAGCATGGTCAGCATGATTGACCATTGTTTAACTATTTTGACTATGGTTGAACATGGTCAATTATGGTTGAACTTGGTGACGATGTTTGACCATTATGACCATGGTTGAGCATGGTTGAGCTTGTTTGGCTATGGTTGAACTTGTTTGGAAAATATTAACTATGATGAACTATTGGTGAAGATGGTTAATTATTTTAGCCATGTTGACCACGACCAGACATTGTTTAACCAAATTCATTGTGGTTGACTAATCACATATGGTTATTTATGGTTGATAGTGGATGAAAACAGTGATCATGTTTAATCATATTTAATCATGACTCACCATGGTTGACCAACTAAAGTATGTTTGAACATAGTGACCATGGTTGACTATAGTTGTGCTAGTTTGATAATGGTTGATTATCATTGATTTTGTTGACTATGTTTGAACTTGTTGATCATGTTTGACCATGGCTAAGTTTATTTGACCATGGTTGACTATTGTCACCTATGGTTTACTATGGATTAACGTCGTTGTTAATGTTTAACTATATATGACTATGGTTAACAATGTTAATTATGGTTCATCATCCTTTACCATGGTTGATCATGTCGACCACTGCTTATGTTCCTTATGTTGTCCATTGGTAAGCTTGTTTGGCCTTATTGTCTGCGGTTGATTATGGTTGACCATGTATAAACATGTTGGCCAAGTTTGGCCTTGGTAAACTTGGGTGAAAATGGTTGACCATAGTTAACCAAGATGACTATAATTGACTAGCAATGATATTGAATTTTTCATGTGGTAGAGCATGTTGTCGATATCCATCATAATGCAATGTTGATTTTTGTTTGTCATGTTGCGTTATTGGCTTTTCCTTGGTACGTTATGACATTGGTTATTGTTTTTCATAATGTGAATTCAATTATTGTAAATCACATGTGATGTCTTTTTTTCTATCACATTTCAATCTCATTTTTTGTTCATCACATTTGATAATGATTTTTCTTCATCATATTGTGATATTGATGTTAGTTTATCACATGCATTGGTGACAATTTTTGTTTGACACATTGTGATGTTGATATTTGTTCATCATATTTTGACATTAATATTTGTTTATCAGATTGTAATGTTAACTTTTTTGCATCACATTATGTCATCAATACTTGTTAATCACATTGCAAGTCAACTTTTGTTCATCACATAGTGACATTGATTAATATCCTTCACATTATGATGTTGATTTTAGTTCATCAAATTACAATGTTGACTTTTGTTTGTTATCTTATATCATCACATCACAATGTCATTGTTTTGCCAAATTGTGATGTTGTTTGTTGTTCATCACATAACGACATTGTTTGTTGTTTATTAAATTGCAAGGTTGTTTGTTGTTCATCACATTACAACTTTGTTTTCTCTTTATGACATTAAGAATAATATTGAAATCATATTTTGGACAATATAAAATTGAAGTGATATTACATTTATATTACTAAGTTATAATACAATGATTAGTGTTAAAAAAAAATTAATGTTATAAGTTATATTAGAAACTAAATATTAAGAAGTTGAAATAGTAAAAAATTATATTAATATTGTGTATTAAATATATCATATAAAGTTATACACTTTAATGATTATAGTAACATCTATGTACATGCTAATTATAGGCTTGTGTAGGGAAAATTTTAGGGGCTAATATTCGCACATGGACTAATTTTCTATACTTTTTCCAAAAAAAAGATTTGCTAATTTCCATTATTTTTGTAAAAATGATTCCCCCAAATTTTATAGAATGAAATTATTTTACCCTAAAAATTGCCAAAAAATTATATATGGACTATATAAAAATATTATAAATTTGAATACTTTTACAAAAATATCTCCAAACATTTTATAGATTTCATATTATGGACTAGTGGGATTCGCCAAGGTTTCTAAACATTAAGATAAATTTCCATCCTTAAAATTTTCCCTAGTTTATAGTTAACTATGGGCATACTAGGCATGATGCATATGGTTGACCATTGTCATGTGAACAAAAACATGATGCCTATGTTGACTATGGTTGACATTATTTCCTACAAATGCCTATGGACATGTTGAACTTGATGCCTATGGGTATGTTGGGAATGTTGCCTATGGTTTATTATGGGTATGTTAGACATCATGTCTGTAATTAACCATGGTTGAACATGATCCCTATGTTGGCCATGGTTGACCATGTTAACCATAGTAAATAACACTCAATGAAGTTGACTATGGTTGAGTATGGTTGACTTTAGAATGTGAGTGTTTACCTTGTTTCCTATGGTGAATTTGGTTCACCATGGAACCTATCCCGACTATAGTTGACCATTTTAACCATAGTCGACACATGTTAATGTACAATTAATATGTGATAAATGTGTTAATGTGTAAATTAATGTATTTCTAATGTCTTATTAATGTGCCAATGTGTTTTTAATATAAATTAATCTATAGATTAATGCATTATTAATTTTCATTGTTATTTGTTTTTCCACATTTTAATATCTTGTTTCATTAAATGATGTATGATTATGCATCAAAACTTGTCTTTTATTCTTGTTCTTGTTTTGGATTGAAAATTATTTGCTTAGTGTTATCTATCTCATAACCTTTTTACGATATATATTTATATAAAAATTGATTCATATGCTTTGACATTTTCTTAATATTTGGATAACTTCAATGGTCCTAAAATGCTTCTATTTCAAAAAAGGCTAAAAATAAAATAAAAAATTGAAAATAATCCTAACAAAAAGTTGATTACTCAAATAAAAAAAATCTAATATTATAGAAATAAAATTGAACATTAATAAATCATATTCATTTATATTTTCTCTGGAAACTAAAGAATGTTTTACTTCATCCTATAATAATGTTACATTTTTTATCTTAATCGTTAAACGCATATATTATTCTTCACTTTAACAATATCCTTTCCAATTTTTCATCAATAATTATAAAACACATTATTAACCATATAATTTTTAATAATAACTAAATTATATATTAAAATTATAAATTATAATTTACTCTCTTATATATATATATATATATTATTATATATATATATATATTTTCTATCTATTACATTAAAATTCATAATATACCACCAGTGGAAATTAATGTTAATAATTTTTTATTAAATTATACAACACTTTCCTAACATAATAAATTTAATAATTAAGAAATAAATTATATAAGTAAATTACATTAAAATTCATAATACCACAATGCAAATTAAATGTTAATATTTTTTATTAAATTATACAACGTAATAAATATAATAATATAATAAATAATTATATTAAAACAATATTTTTAAAAATAAATGAACCAAAATTTCAATTCTTTTCATTTTTATTGTTAAAATTTCTTTATCACTTTCATTGACAGAGTATTGCATTTAACACGCAGATTATCCTCAAATTCCATCCTTACTCACCATACATAATCTTTGGTCACCGTATCATAATCTTTATAATCTTTCAATTTAGGGGAAAGTTTGACAGGTCATAGGTTGCAAAATATGAAAAGCATTGAGTTAGTTTGCATAAAATCTCGGGGAAAAATGATGGATAGACTTTGATACATTATAGAGAGTGAATGTTCCTTTGGGAAAAAATATATCTACGCTATGAATTTATGGTTACAATAGAATGGTGAGTAACCGTTGTTAAATTATTTATTAATATACTATAATATACTATAAGAATTTACTGTAAGTTTTTATTTTTAGGTTTCTATTTAAATTATAGGCTTGAGAATATTTTGAACTCTAAGTGATAATCAAAATACTTGCTATCAAAATGCTTTGACTTATAATTGTTTGACTTTATGTATAACTATATGTGGAAATCTAGAAATATCCCACAATACAATCAAGATAAAAATTTCTTTACACATTTCTCTTCAATGAACTCAAAACATTTCAAAAATCTATAAAAGTCAATGTATTGTGCAGAAGAATCTATCAAAAACTTGCAAGGGAAAGGCATGCTAAATTTAATATATAATTTAAATATATATAATTTTTCTATGTTTTAATTCATTTTGACAACGATAAAGAAAGCATATAATAGGGTAGAATTGTGATATATTATGAAGCAATCGTGGAGTGGGAAAATAATGTTAAAATTTAGTAATAAAATGTAATGTATAATTTGTTATGATTTAATTCACTTTGACAATGATAAGCATGTATATAACAGGTAGAATTGTGATTAACATTAATGAAAGAATCATGGAGTTGATGAATCAAAAATACTTTAATTTAACGTTTTTAACACTATCAGTATTTAATATAATATATATATATATATAATATATATATATTATATATATTTTTCTATTTTCTATGTATTTTTAATTATTGTTATTCAATGACGACAAGACAAGGAATTACTTTCTTGTCGTTGTTTGAAGTAGGTAATCTTGTGTTGAAATAAGGGTTTAATGGCTAGGTTTTGTTCCTGTGTAATGAGATTTTGTTAAAAATGTTCTAAATGTAAATATAGAACTAATTTAAGGTGCAAATAGTAAAATAAAATTAATTTATTTCAATTACGACAAAATATAGATCATTGTCTTAATCAAGAATAAGAGCAAGGTAATTAGAGGGGAAAAGCATTGAGATTGGATCTAAGATTAAGATATCCTTAAAAATCATAGAACTAGTTCATATGATTTGTAAACTTTTCAAACAAATATGCAACATAATAATTTGAATAGGTAGTTCTTAAAACAACCATAATATATAATTAAATCCTATAATGAATGAATTCAATAATAAGTTTGTTATTGTGTTAATTAAGAAGTTTATTAAACACAATAACACTTAAAACAAAATAAGATGGCAATTTATTGATAAATAGTTACCATTAAATTGACAGCAAGTTTCATTGAATCCATTAATTAAATTTCAGCTTAATTCTTTCAACACCTGCAAAGATAGGTTCACAGAAACTAATTAGCATAAATAGGTGAAACACCGAGGACACATTTCACCATAAAATATTATGTTCATATGCACATAAGCACAAGAAAATAAAACTAGAGGGCAGGGACATTTAAGGGTGATTCTCATGATAGCACTAGAAGCCATCATTTTGCAAGTTTAAAATTCTATGCTGGAATAAAAGGTAGATTTACTGATCATGGAGGATAATAAAAAAATATGATCTCTTGATCACCCATTCCATTGAATACATTCCTAAACCCCTACATCCAGCCTTTTGGTTACATGTAACTCATTTGGGGTTTCAATGGCTTACAAAAACAAACGTGAACATGTAAATAGCTAGTCAAGATTGCTATGAATTTGGTCTGAACCAAGAATAGGAAGTCAGGTTCTACGTCTCCTTAGCATTGTTTTCATCAGGTGCTATGAATATGTTTCCTTCATTGTATTTTATTGGATCAGGGATCTCATTGAGTACATACATTGCCAACTATGTGTATTGGGCCTGAAATTGGCTTAATCTAACAAATGTGCTTCCTCAAGGGTGGTGCACTTCTTAGAGGGTGGTGCTCTTGAGTGGATTATGAGTTTTTCATTCTCTTGACCAATAGCTAAGCATTATTCCTATCAATTTTAACTCACCCCCTATATTTTTTCCCATGGTTGAAGTAAGTTGCACCTCTCAATTTACTTCAATTAAGCTATCAATTGGATCGACGAATGGAGGAATGAATCGATTAGATTCTAGAATTTGTCGATCATATTTTCTAAGTTTCAAGTTGTATTCTCAACCCTCGATATATGAAGATAATTAAGAACATACACTTCTCAATCAATATCACCCATATGCCTATTTATTTTTTTAATTAAAAAAAATGTTGAATGCTTGTTCCAATATAAGAACACCTCTCATGAATTATTCAATATTTAATTTCTAATTTTCATATACATGTAAAATCAATCCATGTTGTAATAATATTTATAAATATCTAAATGCATTATTTTATGAGTAGAGTTATTTAGAGATTTATCTTCTAGATCCATCACATAAATCTTTTAGATTTCCATCGCATTTAGAATTAATTAATGTGTCTACCACCCTCCTCCCACATCTACCTAAGCAACCGGCCAGCCAGGGTAAACATGCGACTAGAGGCCACTATGATATGATTTGTCCTCCTACGTCACATTAAGGAAGTAGAACCAATGGAAACACATCATATAAACATTCAACATTAGCTTCAAGACCCTCAGGAACCAATCCAATGCTTTAGACAACCTGCCCTTGGGTCCCGCTGAGCTTTTGGACAAATTAAGCCTCAATCGTTCTCATGCTATAGGCATGATAGCATCTAGAAACCCAAACTCGCTCTCATAGGCTTTCCTGCCAGCATCTAGAGACTCATTTGGTCAATGCTATACCATTGTCCTTAGGATTTGAGCCACATTTTCAAGCCCTGATCCAAGGTCACTACCTAGAATTGAACCACCTCTTTATAACATTAAAATAACATAAAATGACAATACTAAAGAAAATACTTGTTTAAGACTTTAATTGGACCCCTACTAGCCATGATAGGCATCTCGTCAAACATATCACAAATATGTAATCTACAGGTGTAAAGAACAACTTTGAGCATAGAGGTATCATAGTTAGTTGAGAATCACTAAGAACCATTGATGCCTCAACACATCAACTGCCATTCCATCCATTAAGTCATATATACATTGATCATTCAATTGCAAGTAAAAACACGATGAAAGCCATACATAACTATTGTCATAAGACACATACATAATGATCATAAAAGCAATAGAAATACTCATGAAAGTAAAACCACATATACGGCATACCATCCATCAAAATTCTCATAGAAATACAATGAGGAATAAAATTTAATTAATGATGTAATATCCAAACACGGGATGGGACATCCATGTTCTACCCAACCATAGAATAGCTAAGCCAAATATCTCTTCATCCATTCACCCATGTACCATATTCCAAGAATGAATGTGGGATCTCATAGAACACATCAATGAAAACTCATCCAAGGCTTACAGAGACCATACACCTCAACCCAACAAACAGTGATTCCACCTCATGGTCATACACAACAAAACCGTCACTAGATCGGTCTCTATCCCATCCATCTAGGACTTCAGTGCATTCATTCCCGCCAAACCTCCAGAACTAGTAACTCAACCCACAGCTGCCACCGGAATCCAAAGTGTTTGTCCAACCAAGGCTCAAGGACTAGTAACTCAACCCACCAAGGGCTCTAGAGTGTTTTTCCAACCAAGGCTACGAGACTAGTAACTCAAATAAAGTTGTTAGAGGACTGTAGAGCATTTGTCCATCCAAGCATCCAAGAACTAATAACTCAACCCAAGTTAAGGAAACATGAGAACCAACCAAAACAAAACAAGGAAATAAAACCACAAACTCCATGGCTATCCAGGAAATGGAAAGGTTAGGCAATCCATTGTCAATCTAGATAATCCTCCATTCTAATGACAGATCATGACCAAGAATACACATGCATATGCCATGGATGCCAAAACTAGTGAAGGAAACATACATGCAACTTGGTACCTACAAGGAAATATGATGTAGTTGTTGATCCTGATGCCTTGTTGTGATTTCCTGCTCTTCCTTTCCTTTCTTGCTCCAAAAAACCAAGTATGCCACACCCATCAAGAGTGCTCCAAGGAAACCCTAAGTCTCCAAGAGTATGAGAGAGAGAGAGTAATGAGAGAGCTCCAACTATGAACTAACAAAAGGTTACCAACTAATCCCCAAAAGCTTTTTTATGAATGAGGCCTCTATTTTATTCATTTTCTCTTATTTTACTTCAATTTCCTCATCACATGCAACTTGTGACCTTTCACCTACCTTTTCTCCTAATTTACATTATTTTCATAAATAAATGTGCCAAAAATGTTATTTTTTCTTTTGAAAGCCTTAGTCATTGCCTTTGACAATTTCCTTAGCCATAAACAATCACAAGTGATCCCCATCACTAGGATTTTTTCCAACATTCAACTTGGAATAAGTGTCCCATCATTCGTGGTTATTATTTTTCCTTTATTAACTTTCAAAACCCTCCCCATTGGGGGAACACCATCCTCAGTTTTCAAAAGCACCTATAACCACAAAATTGCTATAGAAAAATATACTTTCGATGGAGCTTTATAACTCAGGTTGTTGCAGTATTTACAATGACGATCTGCTAAAACACGACAAACATACTGTTTATTGCAGGCTTATAGCACAAGTCATTTCAGCATTTACAATAATAACCACATACACACACATACACATTTTCTTCGACCAACAAATAATCATATTGTCTATGGATTTTTATAAATCTAGCTCGATACAATATTTACAATAGTGCACACATATACACATATGCACATTTTCTCAACCAGCAAATAAAATGATACGATGTCTACACCTGAAACAAGGGAATCCAAAGGCTCACACATCCACCCTAAAAGTAATATGAGGATTCACCTCCTTTCCAGGAAGTCTAGAATTCACTGCAAAGTCAAATATGCATCTAATGTCCAGTGATATAATCTTGTGCCACTTGTCCTCTTAGTGAATAGTTATTGGCTCATTGTGCAGGGTGCATTCCTAATGTACATCTAACTCCATCTGGCAATGCTAATGACCAAAACAAATCCATCCATGACCTTCCCTTCTCTACTATACAGTCCCTCGGGCAATTCAACCATCCTGTTCCATGCAATCACTCACTTTCCAGTTTCTGCTAGCACCCCCATCTCGAGCAATCTGTCCCTTGGCAAGGATTCCTCGCATTAAAAGATACAAAAACCAAGGAATATTTGTTCCTTAAAACCATCATACTAATCATAGCATGCTCATGGAAATCAACAGACACTATTGGGTACCAGTGTCCCACAATGGCCCTACTCCTGAATACTTTACCAACATACTACTGCATTTTCTAGTGCCTTTTGTTGTTGCAATTTGTTGTAGTTGATTTCAATCACCCAAGTGGGAATTTCCGTGCTTCCTATACCAAGCACATAAATTCCATTAAATTTAAAATAAATTGAAATAAATTCAAGTCATACCTCATTGGTAGCTCGTCAATAAGGTACAGTCGTAATCATGTTTACTTCTCATCACAACAAGTCAAACTTGCATCTTTGACCAAATCATGATATATAAACATATCAAATTATGTTAGCTCAAAACACAACCATCATAGATCAAAATCATAAATCACACATGACCGTCATAAACCAAAATCATAGATCACATGTAATCATCATAAACCATAATCATAAACCATATGCATAATAAAACTGAAATAAAATATTGATACTTATCCTTTAATCAATCCTTGGCTTCCACCTTTGTCCTTATTTTGTATGCACTCCAGATTGGTTTCCACACCCGACAAAAACTCAATTCCTTCTCCTGATTGATGTGCACATACACATAGTGTGCATCACACACATACAACACCATTCACCTACACCTTACATACAACACATACACCTACACTAAGTGTACAACACAATACAATACATACTCCTATGTTTGGTGTATGACACCATACAACACATATATGTACACAATGTACATCACAAGACATACATCTGCACACAGCGCGTGACACCAAAAAATGTATGCACATACACCCGATATACAACACAACTCATACATCTATACCCATTGCACAATGCCACACAATACATGCACCTACACTTGGCGTACAACACATAAAAATAAATGTTCTACACATAGTACAACACAATGAGTATGCATGTCACAACACCACAACTACACAATACACATACATAGTATTGCATGTGCACCACATGACATGCATAACATGCACATAATACTGCATGTACACCAATACTACATGTACAACATATACACAGTACCACCTATACACAGGACCACTGGCACAACATGTACACGGTACCACATGTACAAGAAACCACCTACACAATGTGTACATAATGCCATGTACACCGCACACTTGACCCTCCACAAGAACGATTCTTGATGACTCTGTTAGACTATGACATATATACATGGACACATTTATATATACATAAACATAATTATTAAACAACCATGGTCCTATCAGACAATGACATACATACAAACATATATATACATACAAATCTTAGTGTTAATAATCATGATCCATGACGACCCTTCAAACATGACATACATACACACCTACATGTATACATATATAAACATCAGTATAATCATGATTAAGAGAACTTCCTTTATCATGCATAAGATGCACAACATTGAGAATAAAAATTCCCAACATAGCCAAGGCATCTGACACTTCAGATCCATTTACTTTACCTTTTTTGGTTACCTTTCTCATGTGTGTACTTCCACTGCCCATTTACCACAATGGACCCAAATATTCCAACCGACTATCATAGTGTTACCTCCTGCCATGCTTACTCATGCACAGAGCTTCATTTGAATCTTACATTAACTTTCGGGTACCACACAACTCTCCTTGAGCTCCATTAAATTTCTCAATCATCAAAACTCTTAATATAAATAAAAAGAAAAAGAAGAAAACAAGAGAAAACCATGATAATCAATAGCAATATGACATCACAAGAAAAGTGGAATGATCATGCACTAGACATAACAAAACTGCAAATCAAGCGTAAGAACCAAAAGCACAAGACTAACAACAGGCACCATGACTCAATCCGCATGGTTCCCGAAGCTTCCAAAGGAAAGCTCAACCAGAGCCTTCTTTGAGATTTCATGGCAACCTCTTCTCCATTAAATCCTTCATATCATATTTCTATCAACACATAATTGTCATTGTATAAATAAACATAACAATGCACCAGTTGCCTTACCTTGTTGTGCCAAGCACATTTCTTGCAACTGAACACATCCACACCATCTCTCAAGGAACCCCAACCCTTTGATGGATCAACCTATAACTAAAGACTAGCTAATATACTTGTCAAATACATGTCCATGAATATAGCGCATACCCACATAATGTTAGACAAAATCAAGGTTAAGAAGACCTCCTATATGGAAAGCACTTCATTCATTTGGAATTAGGGTTTTCAAACATAGCCAAAGGAATTCTTGCCCAATTCATTTTGTTTACCTTTTTACCTTGTTGCAATCGAGGCTTACTATGCATTATAACATCACGCAACTATTAGTTATGTAAGCACATCAACTATTTCCTTGTCATGCTAATACCAAGGATATTTCCTTCAAGTGCTTACACATGTCAGCCACATGTTCCAAATATCAATACAATCATATCTATCAATTTGAAATCAACCTTTACCAAGACTTTCAATGAGTAACTATTTTATTAAGTGATGCCAAAGTGATGTTTATATTCACTAGGTCTCCAACTTGCAACAATACTCATTCCCAACTTTACCATAGAGGTCATGATATGTGGAAAGCCACTTTCTTACTCTCGAATAGTAAAAAACAAGGCTCCAAAACCTCCTTTCTTCAAAGTACACATAGTATTAACAACATAAAACTACTTTAGT
Source organism: Pinus taeda (assembly GCA_000404065.3). Taxonomy (NCBI): domain Eukaryota; kingdom Viridiplantae; phylum Streptophyta; class Pinopsida; order Pinales; family Pinaceae; genus Pinus; species Pinus taeda. The sequence goes on along the minus strand of APFE031695835.1, from coordinate 35,611 downwards.
TTCACAATCCTCACAACACAACTCTATGTGGAGAATTGGAAAAAGAATTGGTTTATATGGTTGGTGTCTTAGGTTCAAACCCATATATCATTGTGATATTTTTTATGATTGGAATATTACAATTCAAATATTATAGCTCTATTTCCACTATTCTAAGTAATACAATGAAAAAATGGTTTGTCAATTGAATTTGTGGCATGGAGGTTATAGGGACAAGACTGTGAATCCCCACTAATGCCAGTTTAACATATAAGTTGTTCAAAAAAATTATAGAGCATTCTTCTAGGAGATCTATAACAATGGATGGCTGGTGTTATGGTCAACCTGATTGAAATTTCTCATGAAGGTCGAGGGTTCGAACCTATCGAATGTATTTTTTGCAAACCACCATAATCCATTTGGGGCTACCACATGACACTCTTTAATTGGTCCACGTCAACCCTTTTCATAGTTAGGTGACCATATAAACAATATTTAATACTAAAAGGGGGGCGAATCAATATTCAGACTGATTTCAACTTTGATGCCAATTTATATTTATGATTAACTCTTGGCAATCATTATGTGAACAACCACCATCATAACACGTGCAGAAAATGGAACCATCTCAGAAACATACATGGTAAAAACATGGGCAGTAAACACATGGAACAAAAATAATTTGACGTGGAAACGGAAAAGGGAAAAAACCATCAATATTTGTTATTATGATGTAATATAAGATCCTATTTTGTTACATCATCACACTTTACAAGCCACCAATCACATGAAGCACTAAGTCCCTTAGATTGTTTGCTAGCAACCACTAGCACAAAGCCCCAATTCCCTTCTTTGTAGACACTTGATCAACTTACCATGAAGAACCAATTTCATGGATTTATGAAAACACCCACTTGCAGGAGGCACCAGCCTCCAAGCTATCTTTAGACACCCACTACATGGAAGCTCCAACTCCCTTTTTTGTAGGCTACAACCCAAAATCAATAAGGAAATTATTTGTTCTCTGATATGACACCCACTTGGCTTGATTTCAACTATGTGTTCACTAACTTGGCCTCTATCCTCAACCATTTTTGCTCTATGTTCTCCTCATCATCCTTCACTTCACTCAGCCTACACAACACTTAGTCAAATCCTCTAAAGCAACATACTCCATTCATCATTTAGCCCTCATACAGTCTCTGAGGCAGTAAAACTTGGCCTTCTCACATAGTCACACTCATTGTCACTCGACAACTTGTTCTCATAGTGCTGCACCTAAAACACACTATTGCAATATCCCACTATCTAACTCTACATTCTAAAGTTTTGTTCCTCTCCTACATGGGGAAATATGCAGTTATTTTTGTTATTCACACATTGCTCGAGAGGGTACTCCAACATGTCTTACCATTATATTATTCCATTCTTTATTCTAACAACTCCAACTCACTATCAGTGATCTTAATATCATAACATGTCTCTCCATGATTATTAATTGATCGTAGTGCCAGAAATGTACTCAAACACTGATTTGTGGTCAAATATACAACACCTAGTTTTGTATTCCAGTGAATTCTTGATGGTGTGAGGGAAACTCAGGTATGGATAATTTTGATAAAACCATGAAAATATGTTATTTATCCTTGTTATTCTAGAGTCAATCACAATGTCTACAACTCAATCTTTAATATACTGTGAAAAGGTTGCCGGCCTGTTAAATCCATCCTTTCGAAATGTGGTGCATTTCCAACTTTGGCATATTTAGCCAAATATAGTTGTTAGGCCAAATCATTTGTCGACCCGTCTAAGCCCGTGTTAACTCCAATGGTGGTGAATTCCCATATATGGTGTTTTATGTTAGACCAACTACTGACATGTTCAAGTCATGCTATACAATTGTAAAGAAACACCAATTTTGGGAGAACCATCAAATATAGCACATAGTCCCAAATTGATTGTAGACCCATTCATGATTTTAAAAAAATGCCCATAGTGTTGTTTTTGACCTATTAACTATCCAACTTGTTCATGCACCCTTCAGTTTTCTCTAGAAGCCCTAAGGCCCAAGGCACTTAACTCTTAATCGAGTGCCAATTGTGCTTTGTTACGTACAAAGACCCCAAGGCTCTTAACAATTGAAACCTTCACACAAGCCATTCTTGGGCATGCCTTTAAACATTTGATGGAAAGGACAAATGAAAAATGATTTTCTATACCATACCTATTACCCTAGAGTTTTCAATTATAGCTCCAAAAATAACTGAGATAGAAATGTTAGGATGATGTGTATGTCACAATGTCTTACCACTGCCACATCTCACTTGCTAAATGACCATGTTACCCCAATTCTTATCTCCCCTACCATTTTCATTTGGAACTCTTTCAAAAAGCCTTCGGGGTTCCTCCATTCAAAGACGTCAAGGAATTGTGACATTACACCCTCGTCACTTCTCTGCCAATTCCCTGCCAACTATACTGACTACCATGTGTCACCCATTTTCATCCCACTTGGCCACCTAAAAGTGTTATATCAATAGGCCACATGTCATCATCATGGAGTGCCATGTGTCTTGGGAATTTAGTTTGTTGATGTCACCCCAAGCCTTTGGGAGGCTTACGTTAATTTCCATTGTAGTTTCCACCTGTGCTCCATGTATTATGGGTCATCCAATGAGTCAGTGCCACTTGTACTTATACCATTAGTCCATGTTGTCACCATTATGGAGGAAGGAGGGGTCGAAGACTTGCATTTTTCTCTGAAATCAAGTTATAAAAATTTTAGTCTATGGACATGAATTCTTCATTGAAACCACTTTCTGACAATTATTACAAACATTGTTGTTCAATACTTCTCTCCCTAGAATTTAAAACATGGCCTCCAATTTTAAATTCTAGGATTAAAACACCAGGGTTATGTGTTTTCACAGAGTCACTATCTCCACTAAATCTCTGCCATTGTTACTATTATATCTACAACTTTGTCTTACCACCGAATCCCACTCACACATCACCATGAGACTGAGAGTTGGGCCACTCTTGAAAATCCCAAGAAATAATAGAAAGGGTTCCATTTTATCATGGGGCCACCAGTTTTATGCTCAAGCACCTCTGCACACTCTCTTGTGAACTAGGATTGGTCCATTTTGCTACCTGCATGCCACATCATCCCGCTAGTCCTGTCCTCGAGACTTTTGAACTTGGGCACGCTTGGGATATTGTTGGGGTCAATCTATCAAGGTTTTGTGTCCTGCATGGTGCCACCAGTCTTATACTAGAGCACCTTTGTGCACATTTTCCTAAGCTTCATTCCAATGCTGACACTTGTGCTTCACTCTCCACTTTGTTTGCCTGGTCACCTTGAAAATTTAGTTATGATCCAGTCTTAGAAACTCCTAGGATTAAAGGGTTTAGGTGGAACATTGAGCCTATGGAACTCTGGCTTGGTTGAATTTTTTAGCCCTTATCACCTACAAGGTTTTAATGTAAATAAATTTTGATATTGGAAGCCTTTCTTAGACTTCAACATACTGTCGGAAAGATTTTTCCGAGAACTACGCAATTGTGCTACTTCCAATAACATCTAATTTGATCTCCTTGGGTATAAATTCTCTCAAAATATTGACCACCTAACCACCATAGCTATAATATTTATAGCTTTTTCTATTGAATTTCTACTATGATGGCTCTCTACTAAAGACTACAACAACCATAACACTTCCTTTGAGCTTCAGACTCCATGCACATGAATTCTAGGTAGACTATGCATCTGACATTAATGCTAGACCAGTTGACACCAATGCCAACACACTTGATGCCACTTGTCATCCCAACAATGCCAAATATCCAACAATGGTACCCTTTGGCATTTACGGAAACACATCACTTCTCCACATTGACCACCATTCCTTATACTACATCCAACCAAAATCATGACATCCAATGAAGTCTTTCTCTTTGTGGCTAATTTTCTTTATCTCAATGGCATTAGTCAAGCTTTATTTCACTTACATGAAACACCACTAGCTTTCTCTCCCCCTTTGACATCAATGGAAAAGGCCTATAATCAACTTTCTCTCCACCTTTCAATTAATATTTGAGGGTAGGGCTATTAATGTGCATTTTCCTTTACAAACTTATCTTCCCAAGGGTTTATATCTTTTTGATGAGGCACTTCAAATATGCCATCCAAAATCAGTTACAAACGTCATGGGTAAAAACACCTGCAAAACCAAGCATTAATAATAAAAATCACGTGTGTTTTCTTGTAGCCAATCCTTCGCTTCTAGAGAATTGGGTGTATCTGATGCATCCCACCCCCAAAGATATACTACCTCATTTTATCGCACTTCCAGTTCTGAACACTTCAAGGTTGTTGACTTTCTCTTTTTACCAATGCATATTTGTACTAATATGTACTGTAAATGTTACTACTGCTACTATAAATACCAATTGTTAGTGATACATTTTATCTAGATGTTCACTATTGTTGTTTCTCCAGAGACTATGCTCACTTACCTTCAGTAAGATAACCACACACTATTCTCCCCTAGAGATCATACATCCATAGCTAGTGATTGTTTCTTAAACAACACGAATTGTACCAATACATTGATATGCATTGGATAATGCACTAAGAAAAATTCCATGATTTTCATCAAAAAGAGAGTTCCTTGAACACAAGGTTACTCCAACTAAACAAAGAACTACCACTTGACATAATGATCTGAAATCGCAACTAAGGAACATGAAGAGAAAACCACTTATTTTCATGGACTCGCGATTACTCGACATAATAAAATTTGCAACTTAAATGAAATAATGAGGAATTGAATCCATAGATAGCAGATTTCAACCTTCTCACAGTCATCTATCACCACATCATTTGTGTCTTCTACCTCCACACAAAATCATCCTCTGATTCCTTAATGTTGTTACTATCATTCAAATGGAAACCAAGCAGTTATCTTTTCTAACTGTATCCAATGTAATTTCCATAAGATACAGTTGCCATATAATTTCTCTGTAATATTTTTTATCAAGGAATAAAAAATATTGACATTTACAAAAGAAGTATTAACCATAATGATGCCACCAATGGGTATTAAACTTATTAGAATGGGTAACACTTCCACTTCATCAACAATGGTTTTCCATGCATAATTATAGAGATTTTATAAGGTGACCATGCATTTACATTTGAAAATGTGATACATGCAGGCATGGATATTATACAAGCAAGGGCGTCTTCTGGATATGGTGGACCCTACAATAGGGGAAACATGAAGGGAGGAAGAAGAATTAACATGCATTCGTGTTGAGCTTGTGTGTGCCCAAGATGATCTGGGCATCCATCCTGCTATCTCTAGTGCTCTACTGATGATCTTTGGCTCTTGTGTGACATTGCCAAATCTGGAAAAGCCCATGTTTGTGAAAGGTAGCGAGACTAGCTATGGAGGATACACAGGCAGCAGGTTGAATAGTGGTATTCAACAGTCACGGCCATCTGTTACGGCATCATCTGTGTCATATTTATTAATGATCTCACAACTACTCAATTAGCAACCAAGAAGGTATCTTCTCAAAATGTATCTATCTTGTAGAAACAAGTTCCAACAATCGACAACTAGAATGGAACAAAATATAATATTTTCGGCCAGAGAAAGTTGCAACATAATTTTTCTGATTGATGGAAATAAAAATATTTACATTTACAAATCAAGTATTAATAAAGATTAAAATATAATAATTTTGTCTAAATTTCATAATGACAACAAATAAAAGAATTGCAAGTTCCCTCAGAATTTTATTATCAATCTGAGAATAATCAGAATATCATCAACGTGTATGATTCTAGGATGCAAGAGTCTAATAGGACTTTGTATGATTACCAAGATGCAAGAGTCTATCAAGACTATGTATGATACTAAATTGTAGGGTAAAATTGGAAGTAGTAACATAGGAAACACTATAAATTCTACTATTATTGACATGCATTTGATAGTAATCTAGGTTGTCATAATATACTATGACACTAGCTAGTAGAAATAATGGGTTCTTGTGGTCTGGATTATTGTTGGTCCACCTATTCTACAACCTTTCCCTTGTCATGAAACTAATGAAGGAGCACTTTCACTTGAGAGAGTATGCACATTGTAGGTTTGCTTAGAGATCCCCTTGGAAAGAGTTGTGAATATGAGCTCTAGATATGACAATAGATCTTTAAGCAGGTCTCTGAAATTCTTCCATCAAGACGAGATGCCACAAAAGATTCAATGTGCCACATCATGTCCAAAGTGTTCTACCATTAGGTAAGTGTCTCGTGTTCCTAGGATCATTCAACAAAACGTTTGAGGGAAGGATGCCTTCTAAACCCTTTCCTTTGTCATCATGTCGTGCCTCCTCATCCATCCTAGCAACCTCGTGTAGGCTTCTTGAGTGATTGAAGTTGAAGGATGAATGTGGGTGTCTATTGCCTACTTTGAAATAAGGAGGATTTCCTTTCCCAAAAATTTACTTCTCAATGTCTTCATCAATATCTTCTCCATTATTTGAGCATGGGGTAAACCTTATTTATCTAGGGTAAACTACAGTCCCACAGCTTGCAAATACCGTGCCATGGACAATGGGGGTAGACCCCACTTCTTCATCACTTTAGCTCTGGCCTCTTCTAGATCAGGATTGGGATGTTCCTATCCATAGATGTGGGAGGGTGAGTCAAAATATCAGTAGAGGATAAGCTCAAACCCACAACCATCATTAGCCAAGCAACTTCAACCAAGCAACAGAGATAAACAAAGGAAAAAACCAACTACAGTGAAACAGCAAAGTGGTGGTATGTTGGCTTACGTGCTGAAAAATAATACTTGTTTATGTTGTTCTCCATAGATGAGGTATATTGTTACATGTTATAATTTTATTATTGTCAGGGAGGTAGGTGTAGGGAGAGTATCTTCAACCTTAAAGGATATCAACTAATAATGAGGTGGAAACCTTGGAATTATATAATTGTCTCCTAATCTTAAAATATAAAGGAGTCCATATAGCTACAATGGTGGGGACCCCTCAATAATTCAAATGTCAATGTATCAAATGGATTTCAAAGAATTTCAGTCTATATAGGCTAGCACAAAGAATTCTAGTAGAGGTTAAATAATCTGAAAATATTTGAGTGTTTTGATGTCCCATGAAAGAAAAACAAGGTTGTGGACAAGTAGACTAACAAGGGAACTAGGTTGTGGATAGGTGTGTGATTCAATGGGACCCTACTATATCCATCTATCCCCATGAATGAATTTGAATCTTAGGGCGAGGCCTAATTTAAGCACACATAAAATCATGTAAAGTTTGATAGGATAGCAAGTTAATACACCAATATCACCCCTTGCAGTTCTTCCTCACAACTTTTCCATAGGTGTTTATGATGGATACAATGGAGGATTCAAGTGCCGCTTGTGGGTTTATTTGGCTAGGAATTGGGATGAGGACTACATTATTCTCCCTTGACTTGGGCTTTGACCCCCTCTCCAAGTGCAACAAATGGGTGTGTGGGCTTGTTCGATAGGGAATTGGGATTTTGTTTGACTTATTTGTCTCTGCTTTAGAATTTTACCTTTGGAATGAAAAATGGACATATAATGGTGGTTTGTTTCTTGTTCATATTTCTATGATTGTGGCAATGGCTCACCACCATTACAAAAGTGCTACTTGTGAATTTTCTGAGTATGGTAAGGTAAAAAGAGGAGTGAATTAAATGCAAAAGAAATAGTGGATGTGCAATGTAGTATGATGAATTCCAGAATTCTTTGATGGAGTGTTATGATGTTATCCTTCCCACTTAGGTTCTATTCTTGCAAGTGACATGGAAAATCTTTGAGCTTCACAAAATTGGGTTTACCCTATGTCACATCCTCATAATGAAGGAAAATTTCTAGTTGTGTTACTTTGAGAAATGCATTATGTGTAAAAAAATGGAAGGGAGAGTATAAGAAGCATTTTCTAAAGAAAAAATGCGTTAGGGACTCTTATGCAATGGACAAAACAATCACATGTTGGAAATCTTGGATTGTCAAAAAAGTGATGCATTCATTAAGATTCACTACAGGAAGTATTTGGAGTTCAATGTACATCTATGGTCTCTAAAACATATGGTTGGAATAATTGTAACCCATTTTGGTTTAGCTCCATAAATTGTTTCATATCACCCTCTTGAAGATTCAAGTCCATTTGTGGCCATATCTTTGGTATTTTGGAGAATCGTAGGGGTACTCAGCTTGTTCAAAATCTGGTAATGGTTGAAAGTACATATACCATCAAGCTTGTTGTTGTAATCAGGCAAGAGAGACACTTCGCAGGCTATTAGAAGTGAGCCAAAGGAAGAGAAATAAGATGATGCATGTAGTATGCATGGAAACTAGTATTTTTATTTTCCATTTTTATATATGCAAGGCAATACACCCATAAGGCCACTAGAGGCTGGGTCATGGAAGGTTGAGTATATGGTTTGAGGGACTATAATTTTGCATTTTGGACATTTCGTTATGGCTACCACCTTTCTTTCTTGTATTATAAATATGTGTGGCTTGAATGCAACATTTTATTATAAAAATATATATTTTATTGTGAAAAAATATGATTTGATTACTATAGTGATGCTTGTATGTGTTCTTAGACAACCTAGATGTGTCTAGTAGTATTTCATGTAGTAATGAACTGAAAAATTGGTATGAAAGAGCTTATTTTCATGATTCAAAACACAGATTTTACATGAATTTGTAGGGATTTGCAAGTGGCAGTCTTGATCAGGATGAATGATCTATGAGGTTGTTTGTAGCTTGTGGGATGGAATTTCTTGTTGCTCAATCATACAACAAGAACTCATGTTTTTATTCAAAATGAATAGGATCTATCAATGTTGTGTGCTCCTCGTTAGAAACAACAACTAGGTACCACTCATAAATTAGGGATTTTTATTTTTCCCATTTGGTGTTTGTATTGCTCCTATATATTTAGGAATTGTTTAAATGTATAATATAGTCGATTCAATTTTAGCTAGTTTTAGTTTATATATTTTTCAAGATGTAAATGAATATGAAAGAAGAAAACCAAGTGGGTATTCTGCATGTTCAAAATATGGTAATGGCTGAAAGTACATATAAGGTCAGCTTTGTTGCTGCAATCGGGTAAGAGAGGCACTTAGAGGGCTATTAGAAGTGAGCCAAAGGAGAATAAATAATCATACACCAGTAGTATACATGGAAACTAGTATTTTTATTTTCCAATTTTATATATGTAAGGCAATACACTTGTAAGGCCACTAGAGGATGGCTCAAGAAATATTGACCATATGATTTGAGGGACAATAATTTTTCATTTTGGATATTCAACTATCGCTACCACTTTTCTTTTTTGTATTACAAAGATGTTTGGCTTGATTGCAACAATTTCTTAGAAAAAATATATTTTAGCATGAAAAAATATAATTTGATTACTATTGTGATGCTTTTATGTGTTCTTAGCCAACTTAGATGTGTTTAGAAGTATTTCATGCATTAATGAGCTGAAAATTTGGTCTAAAAGAGCTTATTTTCATGATTCAAATTTGAGATTTTACTTGAATTTACATGGTTTTTGAAGTGACAGTCTTGATCAGGACACATCATCTGTGAGTCTGTTTGTAGTTCGTGGGATGCAATTTTCTGTTGCCAATCCTATAACAAGAACATGGGTTTCTATGCACAACAAATAGGAGCTATCAATGTTGTGTGCTCCTTGTTAGATGCAGAAACTAGGTATCACTAGTAAATTGGGGTGTTGTCCTCTCAAGAAGATATGGTGTTATAAAGGTGATAGAATTAGGACATCTTCCTACTTACATCGTCTACCTAAAAAATTTCAAAACCCCTATACCTCAGCCATGTTGATCATCTCCGATAGTTGTGGCATTTCATGAAATCACATTTCTTTTAACCATTTTCTCAAAAACCTCAAGTGAATCCTCTACATCCCCACATTTTGTATACATGTCAACAAGGGAACTCTCCATGATAACATCTAATCCAAATCTAGGTATAAAGTGGGCATGGACCTCCTTAGCTTGTTGTAAAATTGAATTTTTAGCACACAGCCAATACACTTCCCAAAGTGAACTAGTCTTGTTTTATCCTCATACATGTCAACATGCCTTCGTACATACTGGAAGAATTAAATTATTTTGGAGCAGAGGCACTACACCTTTTCATCTGTGAAACCATGAAACCATTGGATCTGAAGAAGGTGCAGAGAAAAGAGGATTCAAGTTTTAGACAAGGGAGGAGAGGAAAGAAATGGGGGAGTAAGAGGGGAATCCTCTACTTCGCGTTAAAATTTAGGGAGATTATTTGGCAATCTGTCACCTTGCAGCATTAATGTAAGGACGTTGACAGTGGGATGAAGATGGAATGGACATGGTGGAAGGGTTAGGATGGAAATGGTTTTAAGGGTGTCATTTTGCTAGAGGCGAAAAAAAATGGTAGGCGAGAAGCCTATTTTGTTTATTATATAGATTATACCGAATGTAAGGCATGTCCTCATTGATTTTTAGGAAAGCTTTTAGTGGAAAACTAGTAAATGTTGAAATTTCTACCTGGGCTACTACAACACTTAATGAAGATCCCACTCATGAGGCACGCTTGATATTGAGCCCACCTTAAGGTAGCTATTTCCATACATTTTTTAACTAAATATAATTTATGAACAAAAGCTATTGTCATATTTCATGAATGCCATCCAGAGATTGATTATTTTTTCATAATTTCCTTGTCTGGAAAGCATGAAAATATTTGCTAGAACATATTTAATGACATCATTTCAAACATAGAACTTAACATTTATAAGTTGGAGTCATCAAGGAGATACCTTAACTTGTTTGTGCCATCGGTAACTTATAACTAGTAGCTAATTTGAGTTCCCTCCTCTCCCATTAACTACTTTTGTCAGAAGTGTAAAATTCTGCAGATAAGTGTGTTGTAAGTGTCACATCAAGTTCTATGCTTTTAACTGATATGTTATCCCTAGTTCTAAATGTCACCTCTAATTTTCCACTCCTCCAGTAGCCATGGATAACATCATTGTAAATAGAAACAACTGGAGTCAACCCCTTGTCCAACATATTGTCCAAGAGTCATTCAACTGCCTCCAACTCTCCTTTTATACAAAACCCACTGATGAGTATCTCAAAATTATTAATGTTAGAAGCCAAACCCTTTCAACCATCTTCTCCTACACTTTTAAAACTTCATGCATTCTATCTTCCTTGCAATAACCATTAATTAACAAGTTATAGTTTGAAACAGTGGGCCACAACCCATTATCGATCATGAAATGAAAACGTTTATCAACTACATTTGTTTCTCTATGCATGCAAATTCAAGTAATGAATAATATGCATAAGCCTGATTCTTGAACAATGCCTTTCAAGAGAATTTCATCCATTAGAACTAAGGTCTCCTGTATATTTCCTTCTTGCAAATGCCCAAGAATTAGTGTGGCATAAATACTTTTTTTGGAGTACAAGATATTTATTTAGTATTTCAATAGAAATATTATGAGCTTCATGGATCTCTCCATCCTCCTAAAGCCCACCAACAACCTTTTCGGAGACAGATATGATAGGAGGAGAAAACCTTTGTGAATCATTTCCTCCATCAACTTCAATGAAATCCTTGAATTCCCCCTCTGGCAATGGCCATGCATAAGCTTGACATAGATACTCCTTTTGGGAGTCAAACCCTTTTCCTGCATTTCATTAAACCATTCATTTTCTTCTTCCAATTGTCCCCTGCTATACAACCCTCCAATCAATATAGTATGAGTTGCAACATTCAATACTATACCCTTTCTAATAATGTCATCATGGATTATGTTTAGCTATTCAACATTGCCCTTGAGGAACTTGATCTCCACAACTACAGAGAAAATCATTGATGTATGAACCAATCCTTAGTCTAAATTTTGAAAGATAATATTATTCACTTCCTCTACCATTCGAAGCTTAAACAATATCCTAATGAATGAACTATATATAGCCACGTCAAGGAGAAGACCATGTTTTGGCATTTGATTGTGTAGCTCTGTAACATGTCCAATGCTTTCCTTCTGCAAATGAGTTTTAATTAAAACTGTATAAATTTCAAAGCTTGGTTTCAATATCCTTTGATGAATTTGTTGCAGGAGGTAGTTGACATCCTTCAAATTACATATCCTGCAAATACCTTTGATAAGTACATTGTAAGTTTTCATTTGAGGCACAAAGCCTCCTTGTGATATGAGATCATTCACAATATCAAGAGTCTCTGACACTCTACTTTCCTTGTAGTATCCATCACTAAGTAAATCATTGATACAAAAGTTAGGAACACATACTATTTTATGGATGGCTTGTATAATTTTTGGGGCTTCTGGTAGCTTAACCCTATAAAAAAAAGTTTCAACAACATTTTATACCAATTACATGCTTAATTCTATGACCAATAATGAGCCAAGCATCCCATACTTGCCACAAGTTTATACCACATACTCTATGGCCATGCTTACATAAAATTGAAACAATACCCCAACTATCAATACAAGGCCAAACATTGTGTTTGCTTCAACAAGTGATGGACAACACATCATCATTGCAACATATGATTTACAAACATAAGGCCAAACATCATTGTTTCTACCACAAGTGATGGAAAACACATCATCACTTTTACAGTTTAACACGCAAAACATGATTTAAAAACAATGCCATGACATTCTACCAATTTAGAAAAACCATCTTTCACCTATAAGTGAATGGGTCATCTCCCTGTGGTGCATTTGCTAGTCAAACAATTATTTCACCTCGTTCGTGCACGAATGCTTTGTCCTTGTGATGTTGTTGTGGATGGAGCCTCCCACACGTGGCTCGTTGATGACCAACTCTGTCGTAATGACTACGATAAGTCTTCTTCCTCTAGATCTGCTTTACCTTATTCTTCTTTTTTTGCCTTAAAGAGGGCCTTTCACACCTCATCCTCTTTCATGTTCTTATTCTTCTCCAGTGCTCAGCAAACACATGGTTATGCAATCCACAAAAAATGAAAGTTTTTCTATGCCATGATTTTCATCCATTATTAACAATATGGTTGTAATCAAAATGAACATTAGAATACTAATACTTGTTATACCTTTCCTATTGGTCTCTAGTACAATCATGGGAAAGAGAGCTTTCCTTAACTCTTTTTGTGCAATGCATACTACCATAGGTTGATAGTGATGTATTCCCATCATCCTATTTCCTCGATGGGTTCAACAATGTCATGGAAGCTTCTAACACCTTTGACAATTGTCCTTCAATGTACCCCAAAATTTCAAATCGAGGTGTTTTCTCAACCTCCAATGGATGAGTTATGCCTTGTCCATTAACATCAAGTCCTTCTCCTTTGTCCCTCATCTTGGTAAGGAGTCTCATGCTTGTTGGTATCTCCACATTCCCAAAAGAAATTATATAATGTGAAGATGGAACTGGAGATAAATCAACATCTTTTACCTCCATGGTCAATTTGGAAAGAATTGGTGAGGGCTTCTCATCATCTGTTGTAGATGGTTTGTTGTTTGTTTTAGCACATTCCTCAATCTCCTTCTTGACATACCCAAGTCCTATATGTCGGGGTAATTCCACTACTTTGATGGGGTTTATGATGCCCTAGCCATTAATGTCGAGGCTTTTTCCTTCATACCCCATTCTCTTTAACAGTTTGGAGGCAATACCTATGGTATTTTCTTCAAAAGCAATGAAATCATTATCAGGAAAAAAACACGGAGTCGAAGAATTCCTCTTTACCTCACAACAGTTATGCTATAGCTTTTCCAAAGCCTTTTCCTAAGCTTGCAGCTGGCGTAGAAAGATTTGTTTCTCCTCTTTCTCTTCCCGTAGTAGCCTCTTTAATTCAACATTCCCTTCTTTAAGCCTTCAGTTTATCTCCTCATTCGAAGGATGAGAAGACAAGGAAGGAGGTGAATAAGATGCATAAGCATCAGAAGATGTGGATGAAGCATTGCTTTCAGATCTTCCTTTCTCCTCCTCTCTTATTTTCTCATACGTGCCATACATGATGTCCACCATTCGGGACATCCTTAGGAAGGCTTCATGCATTTCTTTATCATCCTCCATGGTTGCACATTCACTCATTCACGTACACAATTTCCTATCAGCAAAAGACTGCTTCTTTCCCAACGCACTTCAACGTCTTCCATGTCTTTGCTTCGTAGTGCACATCCTTTGAAGCTTCTTTTTGGTTAGTGTACTCATGCAACTCACATCAAACAAGATCTTCTCTGATACCACTTGATCCAAGATTTTCTTATTATAGATGCATCAAAATTACATGTAACTGAGCTTATTAAAAAACCATGAAAACATAAGCTTATAAATGAAGAGTAGAAACATAATCATGCTTGAGATCAAGACACAAACATTTGATTATGGAGTTTATCCAATTCGGACTACGTCTCAGGGACTGTCTCAATAGTGGGGAGGCCTTCATTTATTAAGTGGCATGAAAAGAGAAGAAGTACAAGTAGATTTTACATAAACACCCTTATACCTCTATCCTAGAAGATAGCTGACAAATGGAGAGCCCAGCTCTAGAAACAGAAAACATCACTAGAATCCTAGAGACAAATTGTGCAGAAACACCTGCCCGAATGCCCAATTCTGATAAAGGAGCTTCCTGCAGCTCTCGGAACCTTTAGATACTTTAGGCAAGGCCCTGTAATATTCTTCTTAGAAATCTCGCAGTTTCCCTCTCCTTATACTATGCAGATAATCCATATATATTCTAGTTAACAAATTCCTTCATGAACTGAGCAATTAACAAAATGATTCACATAGAATGTAGGTTGTTTCAATACACATAGATTCTCAGTCCCGGAATAGTGCGTAGGTACATCCGTGTTAAACATAGTAAAAATACCAAAAAATAGTTCCATGGACTATTTCTTGCTTATCTTCTTAACCACCCATCTATTCCATAAACTGACACTTAAACATAGAGAATCAGGAATTAACTCCTTAAACCAGTGGCTTTAACTGACCTGAAAGTTCTATGAACGAAGAACCATAATTCGTTGGCACCGATACACTATATCCCAAATCAAAAATCAGCAGAACCTGCAGATCTTACGGTCTATGCATGCGGTGCGTGTGATATGTGATTGCGATATCATAATTGCAATCTTGATCATCGGGGGTCGACTCTGTACTTCCTTTCCTTTGCGATGTGCGATTGCGATCATCACATCGCAAGCCTGACTTCCTAGGGAAAATTCGTAAACACTTGATCCACCTCTAATCCACGATATGCGATATCACAATTGCAACTTGGATCCTGTTGGGGCCGATTCGTAAACACTTTCCTTTTGTGATTGTGTTATGAAATTATCACATTGCAACTTTTCTTGCCTAGGGCCGATTTGAAACCACTAACCTCTGCCTTCTGTGATAAGCGAAATGTGGGACCAATGGTGGGCTATCATTTAGTGCTTCCCCATTCGCTGGGAGTTCTTCCATGTCATCTTCTCCTGCCACCTTTCCAAGTCAAACATGAACTTTGACTTGCTCTAACTTCTTCATATGAGCTTGGATTCGATTGTCATTCACATCATTGGAATCAGGATTATAGACATTTTGATATGATGCTAAGTTTATCGAGATTCTGCAACTTTGATTTTTGAACCTTTTTAACATGCCACTGGTACTTTTTAGAGATCCACCTAGATCACATAGGGGATATGAAAGGCCATTCCTCTTATTATAAATGAAGCCTCATAACTCAAGAAAATTTCTTTCGGAGGCTTAGAATTTGGAGAGCTAGCCTTGGCTTCTCTAGCTTATCATTGGAGTAAAGATCATTCTTTAAATAAGCAAGCATTAACTCAATGTTCCACTATTGGAGCTAGTGGCTCACTATTGTAATTGTGTACTTGGATATTTCACCTAATAATCAAAAGCTCATTGAGCCAACACATTTTCGTGCATGTATCATGAATATTGTAAGACTATTACTTAGATGTTTATAGTATACGTTTTGCTCATATGTACTAAAGAAATTCTTCTACTTCATTGGATTAGGTACCTATCTTGTTGAATGTGTGTTGTATTTGTTTTAATGTTTGTTGTGTCTATGTGAACTATTTCACTAGATAAGTAATGAATCTTTCTTTTTTGTCATGTGCCTCTCTTAGGATACTACTATTACTTGCCTTCTAGAGACTCACTCTTACTTCCCTCTCGTGAAAGTCTCCTTTTACACTGCAATTGGTGTTTCACCATGTCAACTTAATTGTTGATTTCAAAGGTTATTTGCATACTATAATATGTTATCCATTACAACTAAGGCAAAGCCTTAGAATTAGGGTGGTTTGGATGATACTCTGGACGAAACTCCCACTCGAAATGGTGTGAGGCATAGATGGGACTTCCCATTAGGTGACCCACTTTTTTAACGAATCCAAGCATCGTTAACAATTGGCACTAGAAGGAGGGCCAAATCATAAGTTTTTCCCATTAAGTCTATTTTGAACTTCTTATATTAAATTTCTCATACCCAAATCATACTCTTCGTGTGTTTTTCCAATAGAACCAATGGTAAAATTTTAATTCCCGATGAACCTCTTTATAACTTGTCTCTATTAAAATTTGATGGTGAGGGTGAAATATCCATAGTTGGGCACATTTGTAAATTTCTCTATTTTTGTGAATTTTATGTAATCGATTGTGAAGATGTTACTCTTATACATTTCTTCCTCATCCTTGAAGGTCGAGTTAACTAATGGAGTCACACCCTACCACCCACTTCCATTCATTTGTTTGAACACTTCATCAAGGAGCTTCACTTAGCCTTCAATAAGTATGATAATCAGGATGTCCTTTAAAGGATGGATTAACTAAACTGAACCCTCATGAATCAATTGAGGATTTTTCTAATCGATTCCTTCACCTATGTTATGAGTTTCCTAGGGAAGATACCTATTGGGATTTCTTTAAAGGAAAGTTTGAGTGTTGGCTCATATCTCTTTTCATGGTGAATTTGAACCCTCTGATGCTTCTACTTCCCTAGATTTTGTAAATCATGAAGCACCTCTTATTACAGAGGAGGAACCTGATATTCCTTTTGTTCCTTGTGCTCCTCTTTTTCCAATACCAATTTAGGTGCCTTTTGGTAATAATGTTAAAGTTGGGAAATTTGCAAATCAAATGGCTTCAAGTATTCAAGTATCCAAAGGATTCAAGTATTTGGGATTCTCATGAGCGATTCACTAGGGAGAAATACTAGACCATGCGAATTCATATGGGGGGCATATATTGAGGAAAAAATGACATAATATATAAATCATATAATAGGGGTTAAAGGGTTTTTATATTGGCAGGTATAAAAATGGAGCTCAAAGTTAGTGAAAAAATATAAATGGGTATTAAAAATGTTAATGAAAAAATGGATACCTACAATATCTAGTGAAAGTAGGGGTTTTTTTAATTGGAAAGTTGTATTGGGTTTGTATTGGTAGGGTGTTAAATAATGTGATTTTTAGAGATATTTTCCAATATGTAGTCAAATTAAGGGTATTGTTTAGTATGCCAGGAACACATGTGATATGTCAGAGGTTCATTGAGTGATACCCCCTGTGGGGATTCTACCTTAAGCCAAATGGTTATAATAAATAAGAATAGATGTGGCTACTTGGAAAATTCGAGAAGCATATAGGTTTATGGTGTTATAACTAGCTATCAATGGGAGGAAGGGTGATATTAATAAAATCTGTACTATAAAATATTCTAGTCTTCTCGATGTCTTTATCTAATATTCTCAAATCAATTTTGAATAAATTAGGGAAAAGGTTGTTTAGTTTTTTATGGAGAAGTAAGAAAAGAAATGAGGGGGTTTACCTTGTCAATTGGGAATTATTATCCAGGCTTGGAGGGGGGGGTTTTAAGAACTTGGTTTGCTTGGTAAGGCCTTATCTCTAAAAAAATTGTGGAGAGGATTGTTTGGTGAAGGTTTATGGAGTCAATTAATAAGGAAAAATTATCTCAGAAACATGTTTGTATTTGATTAGCTTAGAAATGCTATTGTTAAGTCAATCTGTAGGGGCTCTATTATTTGGAAGGCCCTTATGGACTCCTTTCCTTTCCTCTTTAATTAGTTATCCTCGAAAGTTGGGGATGGAAAACAAGTGATTCTTGGTAAGGACCCCATTGTAGGAGGATATAGCTGCTATAAATTATCTCAAGAGTTGTTATCCTAAAATTTAAAGGTTACCTTTTTTATGAACAATATTAAGAGAATAGATTTCACAAATTTCTTAATTGGTAATGGATGGCTCCTGCTCATTTGGGGTTAGTTAGTTATTTTTTTTAAGAATGGAATACTTTCATAAAGGATTTATATAACAATGATAACAGATTATCTGACACAAATGATTCGCTTGTCTAGAGCTGGCATAATTCTTTTGGCAAGGTGAGAGGAAAACTTTCTTATGAAGCCATAACACACATTGTTTTTGAATAAAGAGTTTTTTGGTGGACCAATTCAATTTGGAGACAAAACATTCTGAGCAAGGTGAAATATATCACATGGCTTGTTTTACAAAATAAAATCCTAACCCGAGAAAACCTTTAGAAGAGAGGTTTCTCAAGTCCTAATTTTTGTATGCTTTGCAAGACCCATGAGGAATTGATGGAACATCATTTTGTCTACTACACGATTACACAAGAAATATGGCTTCAAGTATGACAAGTGTTAGGCTTTAAAGAGAAAACATATTATATCTCCTTTGAGGATGCTCTTCGTAGTTGGAACAATAAGTTCAAAAAAAAAAATCTCCCTTCCAATCTTTGTGGCTTGGGGAATGTGGTTATTAAGAAATAGGGTTATCTTAAAAAACTTAGGTATTAATATAATTATTCAAACCTATAGGATTGTGGCACATTTTCGGGAATATAATCTGCAGCAGAAAGGAGAAAATCAAAGAAGGATCAATCTCCCTAGATTATCTCAATGCCACCTAGTGGGTTTCTTTGATGGTGTTTCAGAAGCGGATAGATGTGGAGGTGACAAAATAATTAAAATGATAGGAACCAAGTCTTTTTAGTTTAGAATTGGTATAGAGAAAGGAACAAATATAAAATCATAATTGATTTATTGTTGGCCTCTTTTTTATCTTGCAAAATTGAAAAACATAAAATGTTTACAATTTTTTGGAGATTCCAAATGTCTAATAGATTGGTTGATAGGAAAAGTACACTTGGAGGTCTTAAACTTAGCTTCTTAGAAAGTTAGAACTTTGGAGTTGAGGATTTTCTTCCAAGAAATCAACATTCAACACATTCATAAAGAACCAAACACAACAACAGACATCTTATCAAAAAGGGCATTATCTTTGGATATAGGATACTTATTTTCCAAATATTATGTTGGACATGTTCTTCAAAGTGCACATTTTGTGGTTTTATACTAATATAAGTACTCAACTAAGCAAAATCTCTATCTTCGGTTAGATTCTCTCGGTTGTGGGAATACCTTACTTCGTTGCTTTGAATCACATAAGTTATTGAAGTTATTTTTGTATTTTTCATCGCTTTAATGTTACTTCCTATTATGAGGCTTTCTATATGGACAATTTCCTGCTAGTTACAACCCTCATTTTTAGATAGATCTATTTTTAACATTCCCTGAAATTGTTGCCTTATGTTTTTGACAATTTTTTGTAATGAATTTACTTCACAATAAAAAATATATGTATGTTTTTTTTTTTATTCCCAGTAAATAACAAAGAAGCATTAAAAAAAGATTGCAATGTTGTTAATTAAAGCATTTGAAAAGAAGTCTGAGCGCAAAAAATTCCTTGCTATCTAAGATCAAATAGGAATCCATTGAGTTGAATAGATATGTGAGGGAAACAAGAAAGAAAACTCGAAAAAAAAAACTCAATTATAGTGACATTAATTTTTTAATCTTAAAATAACAAAAAGATATGTGCATAGTCCATTTTTCTTACTTATGAAGATATGCATATGATCTTTTTTCCTTTTAACAAGAATGTGTTGAGTTACTATTAGAAAGAATGCTCATAATTCAATAGCTATAAACATCCATAAATAGTCGAAGTTAAGAATTATTTCCATACCTTTAACATTTTAATTTTCACATCAAAATTTATTTCAACAAACAAATTTCTCAAAATTTTAACATACTAGGAGGGTTTCCATGTTGGTCTAACCTATAAAGAATAACTTCTTAAGCAATAGTATTTGTAAAATATCCTTTTAACTCTACTATATAGCTCGAAAGTAGATGCTTTTCTTTCGAGAACAAATTTCTGAATAAATTTTAGCAAACCGATAAACAAAGTGCATTTCACCAATATGTATGAAATCTATACACAATTTATTTCCTAAAGTATTATCCATATATATAAAAATCTGAAACGATTTTATTCATACATTAACTTCTTAACATGATTGGATATTTTCTATGTTGCATGGGTTCCCGAACCCAAGTACCGGATTCTTGTATGGGTGCTTCTGAGAAGAACCCATAAGAACCGGGTTCTTCTATGAAGAACCGGGTTCTCCATTAAAAAAAAATTGGGTTCTTTTGGCTTGACAGGTACGAAGAACCCTGATGATGGGTACTTGGAACCCCAAAATCGGGTTCTTTGGAGTTCATTTTAGTTTTCATTTTTAAATTTTTAATTAATTTAATGGGCTTCCCCTAATATTCCAAGTAGCTAGTTCTGCATCTTTCGAGAGGAATT